>NQII01000826.1:161690-208004 GCA_002778355.1 Clitarchus hookeri | reverse complement strand
TATATATATATATATACACGCATGCTCTTACTGCAACTGAAAGTGATAATGAAATGTTCTGAGGACAATTATCGAAATACCACACTTTCAACATGCCAGCCTCATGCACTCTTTTAGTTGACAATTAATTAGTGCAATCACATAATATCTTTCACACTGTAAAAAAAATTTCATTTTTCAACATTAACAAGCATGAACACTAACAGGGAAAACGCATAAAACCCCTGTTTTTATATTTAATTAGGCTTGGACAGTCCCTTTCAAACGTCACTGGAATACAGAAATGCCCTAATTATGTATAATATTCATGCTTTGGATAAATTCACTGTTTCCTATTATAAAACGCTTCCCTTAAATTTTAATAGAATTAAGCCTTATCTCATATTACAAGCTTTGCGTAAATAGTAATTTGGGCACATTATGTTCGTATCTCATCTGCTGAATTTATTTTATATATGCATTATATAACTTCACCTCAGTCACAACAATTCAGACATTACATATCTTAATATGAAAACAATGACTGGAAAAATGACTGTTTTTCATAAACATATTATGATAATATTTACAATATATACACTTTGTGGGCTCTCGGTAAATATAGAACACGTTTTAACTCTTTAAGTAGGCCTGCCTTCCGTGATGTAACATGATGATGCCCGCTATAAGGTCTATACTAAGACAGTAACCGTAAGCAAACATAAAGATGATTTTTAGTGTTTCTGAAACTGGTACCACGATGAACGCTATAAAGTCCTGTACTAAGATAGAAGATATTAATTTCGTTTCTGTTTCTGTAAAAAATACATTAGTCCATCTCATAATGTATTGCCCAGGAAAGCTGTAACAGTAATAACATCTTAAGATTAATCAAGATATTAGGTTTGGGTTAGTTTTTTCTTGATACAATTATTAAAACATATTTAACATAAAACCTGATGACTCACATTCTCTGCCCGCCAAAACGAAACGTGGACCCTAGATAGCACGTAACTCTCTCTCCCACGCCTGTCAAGCCAATACTTGTAGACATGGAAATTCTGCATTCGGATAAGACCCAGAAAAAATACGTAAAATGATTATTCAGTCAGTTAACTTAAATAAACCATCTAACTTAGTAACAGCACATGTTCAGAACCTGGACTGTGAAGGCGGTAAGTACCCTCCTTCGCCCTCTCGTCAATCTGGCAATCTGGAATGACGTTAGTTGACGTGGCCCAGTGGCAAAAATTGAATTTTCAAATGTAGCCAGTCACGTTGGTGTGATGTCAGTGAGGGATTCAGTCTGTGCAGTGAATGCTGGTGAATGTTCCGAGTCACGGAGTAGTGCAGGAGTACAGCATAGCTGCTTATACCGAGAACCCCAACCGCACACTCCAGAAAATAGCTTCTCTGCAGGCCTATTATGACCCACGAATGTTAATTTGCTTCCGAACGCAACATTGCCTTGTACAGTGTCCCAGATAGCGTTTTAGAGATTATGACCACTCCTTGCGACGATCACTATATTTTGCGTCAAAGCAAACACATTTCTGACGTCACAGAAATGAACAACACTTGAGGGAAGAAGAAAACTAATATAAAAATTTACACTTTACAAAAAACGAGCGAATTATTAAAACGTATTCATCTCGCACGAAGTTCTGAACTGTGATGTATAAATAATTTTGCGTTTACTCTTACATGTGTTGTTCTTGTGTGCTGATAATCATAGCTTATAAACGCTAACATTCGTCGTATATTCATAAATTTTCACTTGAAAATGAAGAGTTTATACAATACATGTGGGGTTTTTGAAACTTTGGAAACGCGCATTTCACTGAAACCATGCAACCTAACGAACAAAACACTTATTCTCTTTTCACCGTGTTATTTCATAATAAATACGCTATACCATGAAACACATTAATTCAGTTCCGTGTAACTTACTCTTAATATATTATAAAAAAAATTTATAATTTCTCCACTGTGATTTTTTTTTGTACGTACTACATAAATTTTAAAAAAAGGTGCAGGCATATGTGCATGTAAATTCCAGATATTTAAAAATGTTCATAATTTCTGTGCATGGCGAGAAAAAAAATGAAATGACTTGTGTGTTAAAACGCTGAAAACAACTATTGTTAAAAAAAATGTAAGAACATAACGGATTATAATTCAGGAGCATCCTACCTCGACTTCGTGAGCAGCGAGCCTAGCCACTTCGCTAGAGTGCACTTGACGAGCACGCGACTCGCACAACACTAAGTGCCTACCACACAACTGTGCGACACGGCGGCTTCAAAATATACGTATTCATTTTGAAATCAAATATCAGTTTCTTCTGTAACGTTAATCTACTTCGAAATAAAAATGAATATTGTTATAACATACGGAAGATACTGTTTCTAAGCTCCATTATTTAATTACAACAATTTTTGTTCAAGAGGTTACGGTCGCTCATGACAAATACCTGCCATTTTCTCTTGCTGCGCAAGATGTAAAGTGGTTTGCGTGGTGTATGTCTCCCGCGTTAAGTTTGCGACCGTTCTTATCGTCGACGCAAACTAGCTTTGCCTTCGCAAACTGAGCGGTCGTAGTCAGAACTAACGCAAAGTACGGTTTTGCGTCGTGGTCGATCGCAAAACTGTTTTACGTTTCCTAGCGTCGCGGTCATAGAAGACCCGCAGGCAAGAACCCTGTTGCAACGCCGTTCGCCAATCAGCTTCTGGTAACCAACAGGTCAGCCAGCAGTCCAGCCAATAGCAAACCTTTCGCAGGTCACGGTGGCTAATCAGACACAAGGCCCGTTATAGAGCCTCTCTCAGTAAATCAGCGAATGGGTACGCCAATATCAAAGGAACCGACAAGCTATTTCATTTATATTGTCTTGCCTCTTCTGTGGTGCGAGGCCGTCTGTAGAGTGCACATCACACTCGCAGCTGCGCAGTGCGTGAGTCGTCAGCAGGCCAGCCGCGTTCCACGCCAAGACCACAAAGTAGCAAGGAAATTGTTTCTTTCATTATTCCTTACTCACTAACAGTTGATGGTCCAAGGTAGGCATTCAGCTCCGGCACGTTGAGGGTTTCGTAGGTGGGCGCGGATAAGTTATGTCGTGCATAGTTTGACTACTGCTACTACATAAATATTCCAACACCCAAAATAAAACGTCGAAATGCAATGAAATTTGGGAAAGGCAGTGAGAGTTACGATACAAATAACTGATTACACTATCGAGACAGATTAGTTTTTTATTGAAACATAATTGCAGTTGGAAATGACTTTCGGCAAAATGTTGGACCACCCTTAGCGTGGGTACATACCGCGATACGGTTCGGCACAATGTCATAGTGACGTGTAATGCTATCCTGTAGAATGTCGTCCCATTATTGTTCCATTTTCCTTTTTCTATAGGAAACAAGATTGGAGATTGAGCTGGCCAAAGAAGGGTGTCGAAAGCACGAAGACGGTCCTAAGGAAACGGGTGTGTTGANACAAGATTGGAGATTGAGCTGGCCAAAGAAGGGTGTCGAAAGCACGAAGACGGTCCTAAGGAAACGGGTGTGTTGACGAGTACTATCCTGGTGGAAATTTGGCCGTTGAAACTGCGATATGAAGCAAAGCGCATAAATGAGCATGATCTATCGAACGTATCATTGTGTATTCATTGTTTCCCTGAACACAAACCGGGAAAACCCGAATTATAGGAAATTGATGCCTACACCATGACATAAGTTGTGGCGGTGTGACTTTCAGCTGTGAAGTCCAGGTTGTGCGCTGTCCAGTGACCCCTTTACACTGGAACAGAGATGTCATCGCTGTCCTACCAAAACCATAATTGGTTAATAAAGGTGTTTCGTCGACATTCCTCAGCCATCTACGCCATTCGATTACGACGAAACCGCAAACGAAGTAGCAGTTGCCTGAACATCAATGGAAGACAGCGAAATGCAAGTCTTATAGAGAAAGTAGCCTCGCAATAGCACAGGTGGAAACAGGCTTCACTAGTAATGCCGCTGCATGCTCTGGATCGTGAAAATATACACTGTTGGTTGAATTCGAGCCTATGTCGAACGATGAAGTGATCCTCCCTTCTGGTGATCTTTCTGGGTCACTCAGAGACATGCTGGTGGATAGGTGTTCTTCATGTTATCATTAGTCCCAACACCGTCGCACAGATTCACCGATTCAAAATGGTGGGCAATTTAACGGAACAACAACCCTTTATCCAACGGTCCATTGACTCGCTGTCTCCCACAAACTCTGTTAATTTTTTACACCTGGGTCGAATTTGTCGCAAAAAGAAAATTGGAAAACGCAAAATAGTCAAACTTAATTTAGTTACAGTATCGCCTATAAAGTTGTTGTACAGCAATTTCTGTGTGCGTAAATTTGTATGTCAATGAGTGCAACTATATTTACAATGAGTGCAACTATGTATACACATGTAAATATGTAATTATTTTATAAACGTGTGGACATATAAATAAACATAATTAAAATCTGATATAGTTAACAACATACATTTTGTCATATAATTTTGTACTTCGGTATTGGATGTCCCAGGAGGAAAGGTCATTATTCCGGGTGGAGAAAATAGAGGTATTGTTTATGCAAGAAATTCACGTACACATGTGTCCTATCCCAAATGGTTTCCATCCTAGAGCTTCTTTAAAAAAGGTCCTACATGGTTAAAAATACTGTGTTAGTAATTCAGAGAGTACACATAAGTATTTCAGTGACCTTACATGATCAGTACTACTGTATGTATTGCTGCAAGTATAAATATATTGCCTCTTTAGTGCGGCTTTCAAACGCAATTGATCATATAGTAATGGCATGTTTAGCTATACTATTAGCACTGTTCACAAAACTCAGTATTAAACGTAAATAAAAGGTTAAAGAGTTGCTTTAAAAATGGACAAGCTATATGTATGTTTTTAAATTACAAGAAAACAACTCAAAATTAATTACTTCTTAGATTACAAAATATTAATGGCACTTGCCACAACATGGGAAGATATTTACGTTAGTTGTTAAACACTGTTCGTAGCTGCACGTCCCTGTTCCTGAAACATTCTGTGCTGGATTTCTTGTTTGCTTGGTATTCTCTTCTAGCCCACGATTAATTACGCCGTATACGAGAGGACAAACATAACTTGATAAACTTCGACCTATATCATTGCCGAAATCTAATAAAAATGCTAATAAATGCTGCAAACATCACTGCTCAAAAAAACTATAAATTTAACAGTCTTCAACAGCATTTATAATAATACCCCTCTCAGTAGTCAAACCCTTAAAATGATCTTCTTTTAAACTAACTTGTATCTGGCACTACTTTTGTTTAAGTACCCCCCGTCGTATCTGCCCCACTATTTGTGTCCCTATCATGTACTATGTTTTCCTGCAAATATGATGCAGCACCTGCTTGTACATTACGAAGATTCCTCAGTACGGGTGGTTGGGATATTGCGGTTAGAATAATTGTCTGCCTGCTACTTCGATTACAATCTAACCTTTAATTTAGTGTTCTTGTGGGTTCTGTAAAACAGGTCCTTCTTTTTTTTTTTAAACTGACGGGCATAAAACATCCAAGACTATGATTAATATACAGCAAGTTTAGAAACTCACCCTAAATATTTAAGGAGGTGACTTCTTGCAACTTGTAGCCTAGCTCGAAAGCCTCCTTGAAAATCTAGTTAAAAATAGTATTTTCGTAACATTTCGGAAAAGGGGTGGAATGAAAATACGATTCTCTGGATAACGTTTAGAGTTATCGAGATCTTCAACCTATGAAAAAACCGATCTTAAGACATTCCTTATTCATAAAAATAAAAGGGGTGACCAACTTCTATTTGCATGCAATTGCTTTGCCTTCAAGTTTTATGGACTGCTGATGCCATATCATTGAGCAGTACGTCCTTCTTAAAAAAAACGGTCATATCGTTTCCTTTTAAAACGCACATAATGTTGCCAGAAGCTATAATAGAGTGCCTTGCACGCAGAGAATACTTCGCTTTTCACCTCCCGGAATAATGAACTNAATGTTGCCAGAAGCTATAATAGAGTGCCTTGCACGCAGAGAATACTTCGCTTTTCACCTCCCGGAATAATGAACTTTCCTCCTGGGACAGGCTGTTAATGCATGCATACATACAAGATGACTGTTTAATAAGACTTTCTTAGGCAAACAGAGGAAAATATTTTGCTAGCTGGAAAACATCACATTAGACTCCCGATGTGTGCAGACTTTCTAATGCAGAGATTTCCCATTTCTCACCAAGTCCACAAAGTAGTTGTAGTATCTTTTCTACATAGGGATGCATGCTTTGAGAACTCTNAATGTTGCCAGAAGCTATAATAGAGTGCCTTGCACGCAGAGAATACTTCGCTTTTCACCTCCCGGAATAATGAACTCTCCTCCTGGGACAGGCTGTTAATGCATGCATTCATACAAGATGACTGTTTAATAAGACTTTCTTAGGCAAACAGAGGAAAATATTTTGCTAGCTGGAAAACATCACATTAGACTCCCGATGTGTGCAGACTTTCTAATGCAGAGTTTCCCATTTCTCACCAAGTCCACAAAGTAGTTGTAGTATCTTTTCCACATAGGGATGCATGCTTTGAGAACTCTNATTTCCCATTTCTCACCAAGTCCACAAAGTAGTTGTAGTATCTTTTCCACATAGGGATGCATGCTTTGAGAACTCTTAAGTTGACGTAGAGTATATTTGAAAGCTTGCCCTTGCAGTTATGGAAATTATATTTACATATATATGTACATACAATTTACATACAAGCCACAATAAATAAATGTAATTGTGATTCTTAGAAATAGCATGTCATAAATTGTAAGTGGTATAAATATAATTAAAAGTTACAGCTTCAATTTTGAATAAAACGCAGAAATGTTAATTATGATTTGTATAAAATACAAATGAGACAACAAAGTGACCAGGAGAAAGTGAAATGACGTACCGCGGAGTATAAACTAACATATTTGGCTTTACATGCGCTTATGCTGTGTACAATGGTCAGCTCTTTCTGAATAACAAGTTTTCCCCAGCTCGTCGTAACGACATCTGGCAGTCAACCAGTTCTCTGCAGCGTAGAAACTGCGGCAAACGAGATGGCGTACACTTACGAAGAGAGCCAGTGACGACTCCTGTACAAAGAACTGCAGAGTTTCAGAACTGGCACAAATACTCNGCGTACACTTACGAAGAGAGCCAGTGACGACTCCTGTACAAAGAACTGCAGAGTTTCAGAACTGGCACAAATACTCCTGACTAAACACGCGGACACTTAGCTGAGCAAGTTATGACTAGGGAGTGTTGGAAGAGTGCGCTTTCTGCTGACAAATAACGTTTGGTGGGCACATCGACCTCTCGTCCTATATATGTATTTAAGCATTTTAACTCAATTGTCACATTCTGGTAAGACTTTGATTTGACTGGGCATACGTACACCCTTTTTAAAACTTGCTTCACAGCACGGCTTACTCAGCTCCCCTGTGATCCTATGTTATGCTAGAAATGTGTACGCAGTACTGAAGTTTTATATAAGGATTCTTAATTTTTCCCGGTGACAACGTGGGACAAAGCGAAAAAGTTTCTTATTATTAACGAAAGGTTAGTTGCATTATGAGAGAATGGAAATTTATGCACAATGTTAACCCTTAAAGCCACATCAGAATTGTCTACGATAATCTCATCAATGCAGTTTTTATACAATTATCAATCAATATTAAGACAGCTAAAACTATTACGGTTTTATATAACGTCTTTAAATCCGTAACACTTAAATCGGCAATGATTCACGCGCAATACGTCTGTGCAATTTTCCTAACCCTGACCGATTGCATGAATAAGTTGACTTGCTTGTGATGCACGCTCACAAGGCAAGTAACCTTACCTGATGGTTGAGCATACTCTAAACTAACGTACACTCGCACTTAATAACGGTACGCGCATTCATGTTTTCTACATGTTGTTCGAAACCGGAACATTACGAACCAGAATTAATGCCTACACTGCGCTGATCACGGTGGTTGCTAATTAATGTAGGAACAGTCTATCAGTTCTGTGCTTGACTCGGAGTACTGTGAAAAGTTTCCGCAGTAAGTTATAATGACAAAGCAAAGAACATGTGTATTTGTTATCAAAAATAATAGACTGACCGGTGGAATATCTGAATCAGCTCATCGTGGCCACGACAAAAATTTTATTCCTACAGAGTTATGTATATCAAATAACTGAATAAATTTCATTGCAAAACTGGATACAATTCCACAAAAACGGTTTAAAAATTCAAATATATTTTAATTAACTTGTAAAGCAATAGAAAACGATACTTTACAAAATATATCTGAAATAAATTATGAAAAGTGTAATTTAGAAAAACAATAAGCACGTTCCCAGGAATAACAGGCATATCCCAGTGAGTATATACTATGACACAGCTGAAATCGTCTCAAAGTTTGATTTATTGACAGTATTCTATTACCTGAACAATAATGAAGCAGTTTTGAGTTTCATGTTATTGCTTCGTTGTGGAACCAACAAAACCCATCACTAAAACACTCCAATGGAGTGTTTTTAACTAAATAAACTCGTCTGTTCAATTGGTGCCAAAATATTGATCGGTCAAATTGATTTCGGTGCTGCGTCATGGGCGGAAAATCCACATAAGTGCCATAACATACTGAAGAAAAATATAATTTTGTATATTTAGTGTTCAGTTACGTACGTCGGTATAGTTTTTAGTGATAAATAAGTACCACTAAATACACAAGTACGCGTGTTTCTGAACATAAACTAGATTTTTCAAGTTTTTTTCTAGCATTGTCTCACAAACGTAGCTGTACTTCGCATAGTAGTTGTTGGATTTAAAGTACCTCGTTTGACTCCAGCATTTTTCATTTTAATATTAGATGAGATAATGATGAGCCGGAACACAGGAAGCTGTAACAGACTGCTGTAAAACAATTCAAGAAGAAAAATGTCACCAAAAAAATGTTGGTAGTACTTTAAAACAGGCTTTCTTTAGTGTATGTTACAAAGTATACGGCTGGAAATGGAAATCTCTTCACCAGTAAGGTGTCATACAACACGTGGTACAGGGGACACTTGTGGCCAGCACCCAGTACTTACGGCAGAAGTAGAGTGGCTGGAAATGGACCATTGCACCCGAACTTGCAGAGTTCACTTAAAAGTAGCACACACCACCAAAGTTGTCATAAAAGTACTATTTACTTTGCATATGAAAGAAGAAAGCATGTACTTTGTATCACTGGAAAATATTTTGCTTTAATGTATTTATTTAAATATTTTAAAAAATTAAACATTAAGAATATACGCTTCAGAAAGGACATTTTGCCGAATAACATTCATAACGCAAGATTATCTTACTACTTACTCTATTTGATTCAGCATTAAAAATTAGTAATTATATTTAGATACAAATAGTTTTCATAATTTATTTTATACACCGTTTGCAAAATTAAAATAATTCAATGTTTGTAATTAATTAATTATAAAAAATATTTCTAAACATTATTTCTAATTTCATTTTACTTTTAATTAGGTGAACTATAATAATAATAATCAATCTTGGTAGAGATTTTCCCCCTAAAACGTGCTTTAAAAATCTTTCAGAAAGGAATCACACTTAAATTTTGATTAAAATTGAACTCGTAATACTTTATTTTTTAAATATTTAATTAATAAACTGGTAAAAAAATATTTTTTCAGGTTAACAAGGTTTCTGCTTTCTTCTTTAATATACAATCGTACTTTTATAATTATTTCGGGAGTGTCTGCGATACTTTTTAGTGAACTCTGCATGTAGTAGCCTACACAGTTATGCAGTGCTGCATTGTAAGTCACTCTACCTCTACCTTACAAGGGCCATACAACAGTCTGGAAAGGCGGAAGTATGCCTGTTAAGAGGCAAATCAACATTCCACGGAATCGTGTTCGCAAAGAACATCACCACCCAGACACATTTGAACGGAGTCTTATGGGCTGACTGCACGAAACCAGATGGTCGGCTCGTCTTTCAGCCATTCACCTAAGCTGTGCAGTCACCACTGTGACACGATGTGTGCAGGCGTGGATACTTACAGCACGTACGTCACTTATAGTAGTTACTGGTCCTGACATACGCACTACAGAAAGAGAAGATAGTCTTATCGACATATGCACAATAACAGAACGTGCCGTCACACCCAGAGAGATCTCGCAATCTGTGGGGCCTGCACTGCATTTGATGATCTCAACAACAACCATTCGTCTCCGTTTGAATGTGGCCGGCGTACAGACACGGCGTTCGTTTGTCTTTGGACCTTCGTATCGTGCGGCACGCCGTCAACGGTGCCAGGAACTTCAACATTGGCCAGGGAAATGGTGACGCATTGTGTTCTCCGATGAGTCCCGCTTCAGTCTTAATGCAGATGATAGTTGCAGCATGGTTTGGTTCCGCAGAGAGCAATTCAACGATTCTGCACTGATTCTTGAACACAATATGTAACGTCACCGACCCCAGATGTTACGGTATTGGGTGCCATCAGTTATGACTCTCGGTCACATCTTGTGGTTTTTGAAGACATGAAGACAGCACAGCCATATGTCAATGAGGTTCTGTGGCCTAATTTTCTGCCATTTTTGCTCAGTATACCAAACACTACCATGCAGCAATAAAATTCTTATTGCCATACATAATCCAACAGGCTCTACAAGATGTGGACACCATTCATTGGCCTGCCAGGTCTCCAGATTTGTCCCTATTGAATACATGTGAGTAATTGTGTGGCCACATTTGCACCACATTCATCCATCTGTTCATAAACTGGCTGATATACGTGCTCAAATGCAGGGAGTATGGTGGCATAAGCCTCAGGACACTATCCGTTAACTATATGATGGAATTTATCGTTACATCGCTGCCAGTAGAGCCACGAGAACAGACTCTACCGTATAAAGAACGCGTGCTTTGCATATGTTAGACAAAACTCATCTTATGTGTGAAAGACTAATCGCTTCTCACTTGTACCAACACATATCCTTGTGATGGTTTATTAACGGTTCACGTAATAAAAGAGGATAAAGCGATTTCCATGCCCAACAGTGTAATATTTGGTGTACTGTATTCCAGAATGTTTTGCCTCGCGTTGATATTCTATTTGGTTATCTATACAAAAATATGACTTAGCCGCAGTAGAACATACATTAACATATTCAAGGAACATATTGCTGTAGTCAAGAAATATGTTGTCATTGTTGTAGAAGCGTCAACATTACTGTACGGATAACATGCCGAATACAAAACTGAAGAATTTGCAATAATAGCAACAGCCACCAAATTGTTGCAGTGGGCATCTTTTATAATATTCAGACCAATGCAAAGAATCGCTGTGTTTTTACCAAGTACTACCACAGCTCTATTTTTTAAATGTTATATTAATGTTTGTTTATTAACGCCCATTTTTCAAATGTTAGGTAAATATGGGAGTGTCTTTCATGCTAAATTAATCTTTTATAGTATCTTTAAAAGGGAACTACCCTTTATGGCTTTCCCGGTACTCAACCCCACTTCATAGTGAGTCATTGAAGGAAATAAACGGTTTACTATAATTTCCAATTGGAAATAATATATTTGCAAAGCATAATCTTATTGCTTCACATGTTAAATACTAAATTGTATTTGAAAAACTTGTAAGCATAAAATACAGCAATTACAGTTAATGTGGCCGCCTGGGTAGGCCACCGAACGGTGTGCAGAGCTCAGACATAACACGGTTTATTAAAAAACCGCCTAACCTGTTTGAGACTTAAGAAACATTACGCGTCTACATACGTTTTTTCAGATCCTCCACTTATCACTAAAGAATGTTTTGTGATAGAGAAAATGGCTTAAACGGGTGTTTTCACGGTCATATTTAGGTGTGAACATTCAGTTAGAAAACAATATAAAAGGAACAGGGACGTGCAGCAATACTTAATTTTTATTATAGAGTCATACAATGGTAGTGTCTTCACTGAACGTCCCATAGAGGCGCGTTATCGACGGCAAGACTGCACGCCAGTTCAGTGCTTTGCTCGTAGAGGCGGTGAGAGAGTTGATGCGCATGTCTCGGTCGCCCGCTTCAGACGTGCAAAATTCCTTCAACCAGGCGGCCACCTTAAACATTTAAGAAAGTAAAATGAAAACATTACCTAAGCCAAGTTTTAGTATTGGCCTCTGTGCTTTTTGCAATAAATAGTGGACTGCTCTTCAATCACCAGACCAACTTTCATCGCTCATCTAATGTCGTTTACTTTTGTGTGTAGGTCACATAAAAACAATAATGGCGCTATATATCAGTATAAAAGTTAAACATAATTTTTAAATGTTTCTATTATTCATATAATTGCTGTATACAATCCTGATATAGTATTGCAAAATTCAAAATATATTGGCCATTAGCCGCTACTGCAATCAACAAATTATATATGCTGTACGCCATATAGTTCTTAAATAACTGTCATTTTGCAATATATAGTCTGATAAATGTAACTGCGGGAAAAACTTTCGTATGTTAATGCAGTGTGAGCTTTAAGATTAATTACTGTTTTTGTAACTATCCAACAGCAGCAGATTTGACGCACTAGATACTCGTACACTGGGGAGCTAGAAGAAAGTGTAACTCTTCAGAGTTAACCCTAGTTGCCACGATGGCTCTGCTGGTGCGCCATTGTTAGCGCAGCCATTAAAACTTGTATCCCTAGTCAATATCACTGAATCAAATGCGGAAGCCTTATGCTGTCGTTTCTGGCGCCGGGAAACCTGCCAATTTGTCACGAGGTCGCCCGGCTGCGTGGAGTCGGCGAACTGCGCATGCAGCCATGTGCCAGATTAAACTCGATATCGCTACCCCTACAGACACCCTCCCCCCTCGCGGACCCGGCAGCCTCACATACCAACCACCACCCTAGCTGCAGAGCTCCCGGGTATACGCGCTGCTCCCGAATCACCGCAAACACATCTGCCCTGCCACTGCTACTTTTATTTCCTGAAAACTCTAGAAGCGAACTAATAAATAATTTTCAGAGCCACTCGTAGCTTTTCCGATTCATTATCATCGCCATTTCGTGAGTTACCTTTGGCTGTAGTTAGGTAGGGGAGTGCATGAGCAGGATCCGAATAAATAATATACTTAATATGTGAAGGTTAATAAAGTAATAGCGTCGGCTAAGTCGGCTGTAATTGTGAGCGTCTCACACGCGCAAAAATGTTTTGTTTCTGTAGCTAACGTTACCGATTTACAATAGAGATGATCAGGAACTTTAAAGATTGTCAAACTGGAGTTACTCACTCTGTATCTAAGAACATCGTGGACGACTTTTAAGTGGTTCACTTATTTGCTTAAAGTCGATTGGCATTTATTTTGTTAACAGAAAGAGTGATTTTTAGAGCAAAGTTATGGGATGAATAACTGACATAACTTTTTATAATTTAGGTCACATACGTATACGTACACAACGGACGTGAACACAATATTGTGCGTGATAATTCATCAAAATTTTTAAGAACTGTCACTGAAATATTAAAGCGTGACATACTAATTGCAATCGCGATTTTTCGATGTAAGTTGTCACGTATTATGTTTCGGGAAGAGGACACTGGCCGTGCCAGCCACAGGTTAGCATGGGCACTCACCACTTCGCAAACTGGCAGGTACAATACTCGAGGTCAGCGCCTTCACTGTACACTTACTTGCGAAGGTCGTAACAGCCTGCCCCTAGTTCGTTATTTATTGCATAACGAGTAGCTGGAAATCTAGAGCCCTCATCGCTATAAAAGACGAATGCCAGTCCATACGATTATAACAAAGGTTATAAAAATGTTCAGCAATTGATTTCCAATCACTATTATGTATTTAAACGAAACAGAGCAATTTCTTCAATTTGTTTATTTTAATAGTTCTTTATTTTCGGAGAAATAAGCCTACTGATACAGGGACCGCGGTGGTTTAGTGATCAAACTACTCGCCTCCCACCTTAGCAAACAGGGTTCGATTCCCGGCCGGGTCGCGCCCGGATTTTCACACGTGAGAATCGTGTCGGACAATGCCGCTGGTTGGCGGGTTATCTCGAGGATCTCCCGGTTTGCATGGACTTGAATTCCGGCGCTTCTCCGTACTCACCTCACTTCCCCTTCAACGGTTCTCAAGACCAAGATGTTAAGAGCTGCTTAAATCTCTCCACTACACTACACTCCTACTTGATAAACCTTACAAAATTCGCGCAATGACATTGCGAACAAGTAAACCGCGACGGATAGTATTTACGGCACCTCAGGATATGAAATAGTAATTACTGAATTCAATTCCTGTTATTTGATAATTTTAGTATTTACTAGTGAAGACCAGTATAAATTTGTTATATATTAATTTGATACAGACGTTAAATTTTTTCCTACCAGTACTGAAAATCATCGTACCCACTTGACAGTCTAAACAAAACTCCACTAATGAAGTTGGCATATTTGTAGTTTTTTTCTAGAGGAAAGATAACCATTATGAAACGGTCTTACGGTCTCTGTGTGTTATTATGTGCATCTCGCCCCTCTAGAAACTTAAGAACCCGTGCACCAATTCTCACCGAACTCAGTACACTCAGATACAGTAGAAGAACCATACTTGTCACGGAAGCGTTTATCGGTGGACAAGTGCGAGCAACGTTCCTTGCGGCGGCAGCGAGTGGCGGATGGTTTGTTTACATTGGACGTATGTTGTTGCAAGCCGTTTTCATTATTCAGTGATAATTTGATATATCTGGGCTGAAAGTTGCAAAACCACTACTTCATATTGTTGGAGAAACAAAGCTAAGGTGCTGGTGGATTGTGTGCTCGGCTCAGAACTTGTTGGCAGCCCAGCGTCAGCCTATCGGCGAGCATTACCAGGCTCTGCAGCCACATATATCACGCATCCGTCGCGTCATAATACACGTGTCTTGAAAACTGAATTGTAGTATTAATTACAATTATATACATAAAGATACGTTTGGATATACTTGCAGGAGAAATCGATAAACAATGTATCTGATATATTTGGAAGTTGATATATATTCGGAAATTTTTGAACAGACGAACTGCTAGATATTTACGTTTGTAGAAAACATTTTCTGACAATTGTATCTACTGATAAGCATCAAATATTAAACGTAGATGTAATAATTTTCATTTACTTACAATTGCATGTAGCATAAAATAATAACTAATCGTTGTTGGTTTAGCTTGTAATGGCATCACGAGCTCATATTATCTGTCCGCGTGTTGTAATTAAATTGCTTTTCATTATGAACTTCCTCTCAATTAATTCTTCTTTATTAAAAATCGACACTTTTCAACTATCTTGCCTCGGAGCTTGTTGCAACCATACAGCCTATTTTCTCAAACATAGCTGCGTAATTTGTCGCACTGTAGCCTACGTCTACCGACACCACACGGTCTCGCTCTCAAACTTTTCATTTTGTTTAAAATTTAAGCTTTAGCGAAACTATTTGTTCGTTTGCTAATTAAGTAAAAACATTAATAAATATCCACACTTAAGTTTGTAGACCGACGTTGTTTGTGAACCATTTTTTTGCAACTGAGGGTGGTAGCACAAGGTTGACTTAGTGCCGTAATTTCTAAGAAACCTTGACACGCAAGCAACCGAAAAACGAGGAAGGTTCAAAGCCCGTCGTGGTACTGGGGCTACAGAACAGAGCAGACACCAACAGTGGGTGGAATGAGCATTTGTGCTACACATTATCTGGTGTCGACTAAGCACGAATCAAAATACTTTGTCGCTTGTTTCACAGCAAGTAGAGCACATTTAGATATACCTTTGAAATATGGTTTACTGTTTGGGGAAATACTAGCAATATCCACTATTCTGAAGAAGAAAAAAAACAGTCGTGAGTTGATGCTAGCTGTTCAACTTAATAATGCCAAAGCGGAACCGATAAATATACAGACTTAGGATTTCTTCTACTTATTCAGAAAAACGAGCCTCTTTGAAAAGTTATTGAATTTCAATGACATATTTGAGGATTTGTATAGCGCATGTGAGAAACAGTTTGCTGGACTCGCCGTGGCCACTGTCACTGCGAACCAGGCAAGAGCGCAGCGCCGTGATAGGCGACTGTCACCAGCTAGTGGCAGGAGCGCCGCCGGTCGACTGTCCTTGAGCGGCTAACAAGTCCTGTGCCTCGTATAGCAATGCAATTGTGCAGAAGTCTCGTTCCCTGTTTACATTTCCGCCAAACGAAGAAACGTGAGAATGCCATCTTTTAAATTTCCTTTCAAACATTAAATGTTTTTCATGATTTGATATTTCTATTCTTGTTGTGCTAGAAATCAGTCTATTGTCGTATCTTGTAATATATCTTTAATAAAAATAAGCGGTTTGTTAGAGGTATTCGTATTTATGTGTCTTTTGTATGACACCTATACTATATTTGCATTGGTTTGGCAGCTTTCAGAGTTTTTTTGCGTATTGTCTAAACGTTTCATATTCTACGTATATAAATAATAGTTTATTCATGATACATGTTTTGTGTGAATGTTTGTTAAGTTTTTTTGGTAATAATATAAATACTATTGTAAAAATCTGTTCCTGGGGTCTGCAGAAATTTCTTAATAATTTCCAGAGTGAATTTTAAATTCTGTCTTTTGCTTGAGAAATTTGATAATAATGATCATAAAGGTTAGGGTTATTCATCATCATACTTTGCATTTTCCAGCGTCAGCTTAAAGGTTAGGGAAATTATGGACTAAATAGTTAAATAATTATTTATTAAAGTCATTTTTAAGCTTTTAAAACTACACTAGACTTTTGAAAACTAACTGCAGTGTGACAATTGGTATCGTTATGTGATTTATTTAGTTTTTTATGCTCGAAAGGGGTATACAAAACCAACCGAGCAGATGTAGAAGATGTCAGAAAGGTTGAACTTGCGGAAAAAAAAGCACACATACAAATATTCTGTGAACTGTGCATAAATGCTTTGTAAACAATGTTACATTTCTTTCCAGGTAAATAATTTTCTCTCAAAAATGCTACATAAATGCCATGAGTGGCTAGAAATAATTTTTTGACAAACAAAGCATACCTTATACAGAAAATGTTTGCTTGTTAATAACAACAAAATGTTAACACAAAAGAGAGATTTGCCGTTCATTTCTTTCCATTTATCCTTTAAGTGATTTCCACAATAATATTTGCTTTCACAATGAACTGACCTAAGGTGCAAATACACTATTTTTCAGGAACACATGTTCACATGAATAGATTAAGCACATCTGAAACAGTTAACCGTTTGCTTCGTTTTCATGATTTAATGAACTATCTCAGTATTAAATTTTCTTTTAATAAAACCCTGAAATCATATTGCATTTTCTTGGTAATTTTCCAAAGCCAGTGTCGTCACAAACTTTTGTTTTCTGTATTTATTTTTTACTTAAAATAATAGCAAGTTTAAAATTTATTTCATTTACTCAATATTTGTTCAGCAAGATAACCGATAAAGAAAAAAATTGTAAATTAATGTTATTTTGTTAATTTTACCTTTTAAATTGAAATATTTTTATGCACAGTACAATTCAGTCACTTCTTTTGTTATATCCACGACTAGAGAACACGAAATGATGGTGACGTAATTGAGTATTTAAGCTATTTAAACATTGGCTCTGCTGTCGCCAATTTTAATTTCTCTCCATGTTGCCACTCGTGGCCGCCTAAGTACCAACCACTGGTGACATGCCGACAACCTTGCCAATTGTAAGTTACAGGCCGTGCCTGGTATTGTTCTTTTGCCGTATTTGGCGCGCTTATTTCTTAGAAAAAACACCGGACTGTAAAATGTTTTTGGACCATGTCAAGTGTTTATTCACAAGGGGCGTAATATTTAAATTTTGGTATCTATGTAATTTCAGTAACCATTCAAATGATTTAACCCTAAATTTGTATGTTACAGTTAACGGAATGAATTTATAAACTTGTATCCTCATTGGCCCATAGTTTTTTAAGTAAGTGGCACCCAAGAAAGGTTCTTATGTTATAACCACTCTCTATACTGCCGGTATATTTGGCATAAAAATAGTGCAATACTATCCCAAAATAGGAATTTGTGATTTTAATATAGCGAACATTTGTTTATAAATAAGTGGTCATATGAATATAGTATATCAGGTGAGTATGCCACATTTATTGAACTTTTTATGCTGTCAGTACCTACACTGTAAAAGAGTGTGTGTAATTGTACAGAATTTCATGTTGTAGCAGAATCTCTACAGAATTCAGCTAATTGTTACACTTACTTATGTCAATGTTGTTTTACTCGGCTTTCAAGTAAATGTATTCTTAAGTTAGTAAAATAACATGTACATTGTACTTTTTACTTTCTACTAGTTTTACTTAGAATGTTGTGAAATTACAATCACTATGTAGCAGAAAATAAACTGTAACTTGCATGTATTTTTCTCCATGGAAAGTAAATTTTCACAGACATCCCAATTATAATTTCAACAAAGAGTATGTGTCTTTTTTCACTTACACAAAAGTAATATCACACATTCACTGTAATTGTAAATACACCATTTCTGAACATTTAACACTGTTTTACCAAGTAATATTTCTGTCAGTATCAGTTTTTTTACAACGACATCATGTTAATTCACGTAATTCGTAGGTATGTGTACATTCAAAATTATCACGTTATTGTATTCATTTCTGTAACTTGGTATTTAAAATTGTTATAAAAAAATTATCTCCAAAATGTGGATCACAATTGGCTTCAGAAATAGAATACGTAGTTATATGCAAACAACAAGCATTTCCCATCAGCGGGAGTTAAGCTTCCGTTTTGAACAGAAATAGATTTCAAAGTAGTTCTTATCCCTACAGCTAAATCGCATGTTTTAAAAAAATACATACACAATTTAACTGGCTGTGTTTTAACACGTACTTCAAAATGTGCAAATTAACACCGACATTAAGTTTGTTAAGTCATACATTCATGTATTTTTACTGAAGACTTCTAGCACTATGCATTCTTAAGGACATCTGTGTACAATTACAGATACTGTAATTGATTTTTACAAATTACAAGACGGAAATGTAAAATTATCGAAAAGTTGTTTGTGTAAATTTACATTTATTTTTACATTGTACATGAATCATTACAATATTATAATCATATATTTTTCCCAACATTTTTACAATAACAATACTCGAAATATAAACTTATTTGCACCGTGGCTCAGTAACTAACCAAACTAAGCAGAACAAAATAAGAAACCGGCAATACTCTATACGAATACCAGAATTAAGTAATTTGTAAATGAATAAGATACTCTTTTTCAAAATTACTACCTTCACACAATTTGTGCGCTGTCTTATATCCGTGGAACAAATGAACAAATCTGCAAAAAACTCGTCGTGCTGGCAGTTATAGTTGAGTACGCTAAAACCGAAATCTTATCATCTTTAGTGTGCCATGTTACAAAATTACTACTGAAATTTTTATTTAATGTCATATTTCAGTAACTCCTCAAACATTTCTCCCACATCATTCTTCCATCTATGATGGGGAAAGTTACCAAAATTTTTACGAAAGTTTTTTTTTTTTTTTACTTTTAGCCTACTTTCGAAGGAAGCATAGGTCAATTTCCTGTCTGTTATTGTGTGTATACGTGTTTATGTTTGTGAGTCATCCGTAAAAATATTTAACACTTGAACGGAATTTTTTCAATCCAGATACACATATAGCAGTTTGCAAGGTCATCTGAATTGTATAATTTTCGACCGCACCGAAAGCTTATTTCCAAAATGGAGGTAATTTTAATATTTAGGTTGCTTTCATATCCCGGAAGCCATTTAAATGACTGAAACCAAATTTGGTACGTTGAGATAACATCATGTAGGCATTGAATTCAGAAAGGGATATTGTTATTTGTCCTCCATTCTGGGTGACAGTAATACATGAAAAATTAAAGCTTTTAGATCATATCTCTGAAGCGATTCCCAACAAATTTGGTGTGTAAATAATACAATGGTAGGCCATGTTAATATAAGTGATTTAGTTATAAAATAGTTATTTTCAAAATGGCGAACATATTAATAATGTTGGTAAATTGGTTATAACTACCATACCGTTTTACTAATTTGACTTAACTTGAAACACTGAAAGTATTTTAATACAACCATGAAATGTGGCAAAAAATAACATATTTTGTCCGTCATTGTGAAAGATACTGCAAAATTAAAAATATTCTTCAATTAAAATCAGGCTACATGTAATAATTTTGTTAGCTTACTAAATTTTTCTGACGTAAGTGGTAGTCTCATAATTTTAATATAGAAGTGGTGCAAATATTTTAGATTAGTATGCCATATGTCGCAAATAATTTCAACTAAACTTCTACGCTGGTATTATCCATGACAAATACTAAATGTGTTAATAAATAATATTTTGTCCATCACTTGTAAATATAGCATAAAATGAGAAAATGGGGCTTTTATACCGTATCTCGGGGACCTTTCAACCAATTTCTATCAATTTCTTCAGGCAAACAATGCTATATTAGGCCTTGTAAACGTATATGATAATATTCACGAACTTTTTTTTTTCAAAATGACGATTGTGTAAATATTTCAGTTTAGTAAATCCTGTATAACATAACACTAGACAGCTAACAACCGAAGTTAATGTTCTTAATCCTACCTCGGTAATGCAGTTAGTTGCATTCCAGCTTTCGACGCTAGTGGTTCTGTGTTGGAATCCCGGGTAAGGCACGTGTGTTTTTGTAATTGTATTACTAACGTTGCATATTTTTCTGGCCCCATATTTTATGATATCTCTGACAACGAAAAATGAAGGTCTCGCTACCATCTAAGCTTTTGAGAACTTCATCAACATTATTTGCATCCATTTAGAGGAAAGAAATCTTATTAGTTATTTCGGTAACTGATTGTTATTACTACAATTATAAAATCATATTACAGTGATCTATTTAAAAAAAAAACAGCCGTCTCCTGATTTGAAGTACAACTGAACCACCGCCATCCGTTGATTGTTCGGAGGCTTACTGCCAACGAATGGTAGAGGATTGCAAGTGTCTTTGAGTGCCAAATGAATAAGTAGGTAAGTTTCGCAGGTACAAAGCTGTATCTGTCATACGGTTACATCTCTAGGTTCACGTGAGTCATCATTTTGTACTCATGAGCTACAGCAGCAGACATCAACGACGGTATGTGCGTTTCTTCTGCATTCTTCTGTTTCCCGTGCCATTTTGCATCAAACACTTCAGTATTCGTTGGATGCACATTATTTCATGCATTTCAGTGTGTGTTATCACAAATGAAAACGTCAGTTTTTGATATGTCGCAGCGCATAGTACGCACATTTTGCAACGAACGCATTCACTTGGATGCGTTTTCGTTTCATAACTTATCACCTTTTAACACATAACAACTACTAAAAATATTTTTTAATATAGCTAAGTTTATGCAGTGAAACTGTTCATTGGCGCCTGTAAAACCAATCCTGAAAAAATAAGTTTAGAGTGCTTGACCGGGGACAAGTTGTACTGAGTTTCGCCTGTGGCTGTTTCTTGCTGTTACCTTCACTCTAAATCGGAATCAGTAAATATTTATCGATGGCCACTTGCAACTACTCCATCCTGAATATGAACAAAAACACTAGTTTGTCTGTCAAAAATATCTACTAGTTGAAACAGTAGAAAAGCAATTTTTTATAATTGATTAATAAATGAACACCGGGATTAAGGAACCAGCAAATTCCTAGTTATAAACATAAAAAGTACCATTAGGTTGTCGCAAAACCAATGTCTCACCTATACAGAAGTATTGTCAATGGGGTCAGGCTTGAACCTCCACCCAAAACTCGGAAAATACAGCGACCTCTACAGCAAGTCGTATTACCAACTCCTCTACTTCGCCACTAAAAAAAAATTCTGGTTTTTTGTGTAGTATACAGAAACATATAATGACGCAAAAAAACTATAAGTATTGTGATGTTAAAAATCTTCATGATCTCGAAGTATAGATTATACCAATTCGGTCCACGTAAATGTCTTTGCAAGGCTTAAAAGCTAATATAAATTATGTTTAGTTCAGATTCCATTCCTCTAAATATTCAATATAGTTGTTTCAATTTGCGAGGTTACCACTTTCTCTAGTATCCGCCGTTTTACAACGCAAAGAAACTTTACATAACTTATCTTTTTTTTGTGAGTGATTGAATAATTATGACTGTACAAATTCAACAGTGGAATGATGAACTACTTAACAAGGAATTTCGCTTACAATAGTTTTTATTGAGCATTTTTATTGACGAAATAATGAAAATACGATAAACCCTACAATGTATTGAATTATTTCTAACGTTTCACTCGTGAATAAATACAGATATTACACATGAATCTTTCATTCAATTTTAAGAAATTCGTTGCGTTATAAAATAGCGACTACTAGTGAACATCGATAACCTCATAAATTGAAACCTTTATATTTAACTTTTAAGGAATATAAACGGAACTAAATTGAAATTTCGTTATCTTTTTCACATTTGAAAGACATTTACGAATGGATAATACGTATACATTTAGAGAGCATGAAATATCTTAACATTGTGAAACTTATTACTGTTTGCCATTATACGCTTCGTATAGTACCATAATACGACCGAATTTTGCACAGTGGCAAAGCAGGGGAGTTGGTGAGAAGAGTGGCCTTGGGGAATGGAGTATTTTTTTTTACCTGTTTGGAGGAGGTTCAATCCTAATCATATCCACAAATTTTTGTTCTGGTAATATTTTTTCTTTGCGATCAAAAAATTGTACTTAATAATTTTTGCAAATGAATGAACAGTTTATTGAAATCCTGGAGATTATATATTAATCGGCTATAAATGACTGCTTTTCTACTGTTCGGATAAGTGTAATTCTTTTCAGAGTAGTTGTAATTTTTTTCTACGGTTTCTGGATAGCGAATTTTCAACTCGTAGTCTGCAAACATTTACTTATTCTGATTTAGAGTGTAGCTAAATCATCAACAGAAATCATATACATTATATAAAAACACACACACACACACACACACACTGCAGTTGGCCCCGAGATATATTAACTTTTGGCTCCTCATTCATCCATGTTCACAAAACAAGTTGACACCTGCACAAAGTGGTTACCTGTTTGGACACATTTGTCATGTTCAATGCGGCATATCTTGTAATGGTGGAATAGTTTGTTATTGAACATTGCTGAACGTAAATAACACAGACAGCTGTGACCGAGTAGAACTAGCGCAAGTTACAACTTAAATTATTTGATGGCAACTTGTTCAGAAACTCTTACACCCACTGAAGGCGTTCGGCTAATGGGTCAGAATTCGCGTTATTATTTGGGCACAAGTTAAACTTCAAACACATGTACTTTTACAATAAGTTCGTAACTGGATTATAATTGATTTGACACGCCCTGGGTAACTCCGCGCCAGTAAATAAACGCTTCACAATCGTGTAGTCCAATTGCGTGCATTCCTGTCAACAAAGGAGTAACATCACATATATGCAGCAAACAATGGGGATCTGACGCTGGCTCGAGTTTATACAGCACTGTGAAATCTAGCCTGATGCCAAATAATAACGGGAATTTTGCAAGTCTCTACTAATGGGTATAGAAATGCGTTACATTTTTTTAATTTTTATTTGACGTATTTGATAAATGCAGGTAATAAATGTATTCCCGATCTGTTGATTTACGACAGGAAAACAAACTTCTATCAACTAGCGCCGGTCTGCGTTGCCCTTAAATATTGACTGATATTTTGCGTACGGAAAAAAACTTTCCATTAGGCAAAATCTTAAAGCAAGGTGATATACCTTAAGCTTTACGCCGCGCGCTTATTTACAAGAATGCAGCATACTACGTGATTATATTGTGAGTTATATCGTGATTGGATCTGAAGATGTAATCTGTTCGGTTCTGTTGCCGGGTTGTGTGTGGTGAGAGCTTAACCCGGAAGGCAGAGCTTTCTTTGGTCTTCGAAACTTGAAGAATAGCCGTTTGAGAGGAAAATGTTGCACAGCATGTTAGAAAAACCTGTACTCATCTCGCCGTTTCTGTAGGAAAATTCAGTCAAACTGTTTTATGTATGGTAGACATGCGTCAAGCTTATTCATATCATTACTGTGCGGATGCTTTTAAGAAATATGTAAAAAATTTAGTAAAATTTAGATTATGTCGGTGCAGAATACAGGGTCATTTGCAGCGTAAAACGAAAGTTGCGTACAAATTTTCGTGTGAAACTTAACGAAATGTGGAGGAATAATTGAAACTAATATGTTTGCGAAATCAATATGACTGGCATGGTATTAAAAAAACTGGATTGAGAAATGCTGTGGATATCGTGAACTAGCAATAATCGATTTTAAACGAAATGAGGAAACCATCATGTCTCATTTTTAACTCTTTACAAAAGAGACATGAATGATCAATCCTTATTTCTCTGCTTTAACTACTACCCTTATGGCCCAGTACATTATCAATGCTATCAGTGTGCGAGGTTAGGTTCTTTGCAAGGACACTACCTTTTAAAACTATACAAATATAGAGTATCCTGAACTATCTAATAAGCTTGATATTAAGCTCATTTGTGAGCATTTATAGTTTCACAAATTGAAGTTGTTACGTTTATTGCAGTAAACACGATTTATGGTATAAATAAATTACCAACAAGCAATTGAGATAAAGTTTTTATGAAAAGAAGAACAATGTAGAAACGTATTAATCAAAACCCGTAAAACAGTATTAAATCTGCTGCCGACGAAAAAAAATTAATTCATTAAAGAAATATCTGTACCAATCGTGAATAACAAAGTATCTGAAGTTTTCGTAAAAATTGTGATAAGTTGACTTGCGATGTAATTGTTGTTGTTTCTCCTTCATTTGTAATTCAGTAGTCTATTATTCAAAATTGTAGACCTAGTGCACGTGGTAATTAGAAGTTATCTTAGAAAAGCAACAACACAAGAAGTATGTTGGTTTACTTGTTTTGACACCAAACATTGTAATTTTTTTTAATGTAGGTATCTCAATTTATTTGGGCACTATAACATTTTATGAGGTAAGAATGAATTGTGAATGCATAGGTATCGCTACTTACATGCTTATTAGCATAGAGGCTGTAACTGAGTGGTGTAACTTAACAAGTAAATGGCATAATTTTGCTATTTTTTGTTTACCCATACATATATTGCTGACACTAATGCTGATTTTTGTTGTTTCGATATACGTAAATAGATCTCATTATTAGAATGTTCTGTGATTGTAAAAAAAAACAGTTTTTATTTACGTACATAACATCACATACCTGTGGAGATAGTGTATGTTTATGGCTGCACTGTAAAACATTTCTAGTGAACTTCTTGACATCTAATGGAAGTTTTTACCTAAACGTTGTATGAAAAGTATGCAATACATAGTACCGGGCTGCAGATAAAGGAATGTTTAGCGTTGCTGCTATACACAGTTGGCAACTTCCCTACCCATTTGACACTTTCCTGAACTAATGTAGGATCGATGCCATGAATGTATGGGGAAAATCTTCACTACTGGCTCATTTTCGTTACATGTATACAATAAAGTGGTACATTTGCAAATAATTTCTTAGATTGCGATATATGGCACTTATTGATTGTCAATAGTGTGATTTTTGCACTGACACATTACGGAAAATGTTTAGCTGCACAATTAGTATTATTGAATTGTTTAAATCTGCAGAAAAGAAACCATGAAATAGATGCGTCTTCAAATGTCCCTATTGTTCCCAGTAACATTGGCTGCAGTGGCTCAGGTAAGTATTATTATTTATCAACACCCCAAATCATGTTCATATACAGTTAAAAAAATTTACTAAATATCGTTTGATCATTTGCTATATATAAACACGATCATGCTTGCTTAACGTCATACAATCAAAATTGTATTTTGGCAGGTGTCCTGAGCTTGTAAGACAGCACAGCTGACAGTGTTTCAAGCCTTCTGAGTATGGGGACAGCGATGACGAGCCTGCAGGTATTGTTTCCAACACAATGGCAACGCCTTGAAGTAAAAAGTCATATTAACAAATGAATGAAGAAGAGCAACACATTTTGTCCTTTCCAGTTCTGAAAGTCACTACTGTCGAAATAGAACAGGAAATAATTATTTGCCCTCATATTTATCTACACCCGAGATGTACAGAGTGAACCATTAATCAACAACTTCACTATCTAATTGACCCTTTATGTCACAGATAAATATATGGTTAAGGCATGCAAAAAAGGATATTTCGGTTCGAAATTTTGCTAATAACATTATAACGCCATGTCATATAACGAGTCCAATAAAAGTACTATAAATTTGTGTTTGCACATCGTGTTATTAGCAGATGATGATTGTTAGACTACGGAATATAGTTTCAACAACGAAAAATGTCTCCCACATTTGAAATACTTGTTCATTGGACGTTGTTTTCTGCTGTGTACAATGCACATCACAAAAGTCACTTTCGAGTGCATCGTCCTCAATATTGGACAATGTGGAATAAATGGTTACCTCTGTACTGCAAAAGTTTCTATGAACTAATTATTCATTTCAAGCAACCAAAGCAAGTTACTTGCCACAAATGTGAATTTCGTAAGGAAAAAATCAGAACTGTGAATAGTGCTAACAATTATTTTATCAGTGTACGAGAGAAATATCAACTTCATGCAGGAGATGCGGTCGATGCCAAGGAAAGGGATAAAGATATCTCCAAACAGAATAATGATATTTGTGTGTATGCATTTGATTTGCAGCACTGCATGCCAACACGTTATATGATTACCTCAAATTCGTTTAACAAGAGGCGATTGTGTTCATCTAATATCATAGTCCATCACCATGCTTATGATGAAGCTACTTGCTACGTTTAGGATGAAACTGTATATGTTAGAAGTGGGAATGAGATTGGTTGATGCCTGTTCCATCGCATATTTTATTTGCCTTATGATAGATATACAATTATATTTTACCGAGACACCTGCAGTGGCCAAAACAAGAATAGATTTGTTGATTTCATGGCAAATGCACTATGGATATAGGCCTCATCGAGTAAAAACATAAGTAAAAATTGAATTTCATTTTCTGCACTTAACATTAGGAAATGTACGAAACACACACTTTAAGTATATTTGCCTTTCTTCCACATAGAATCACTAGCCATAACCGAGGAAAGGAAGAAATAGTTTACGGATTTCCTTCCTATAATTGAACTTGTTTTCCATCCGTTTTGCCGCAACTCGATAGGTGCTAATGTTCCCACAAATAACAGATATAATGAGGAAGTTGATTTAGATGCAATTCATTATTATCAAAAGGAGTAAGCCATGGACGTTAAAGAGTGTATAGGACTGTTATTCAATATTCGTATTCTAAATAATGTGTTAACATAATGTTAATACTTACGTGGTCATTTGCAAAATTTGGTAAGTGGTTAACAGTTTTAACTGGGAATAATTGAATAAGGTGCAATTTCGTGTTTTAAAAATTGTTACGATTATGTTTAGACATAAGGCTTTTCATAGATTTTATATTCACCGAGTTAATTATTACATACCACCTGTCACTACATTGTAATATTTTATTCTTATTTATAAGATGGTGACAAATATTAAATCTCGTATCCTGTCAAACCCGTGTATACTAATTTATTCACAATGGATACAGGTGTAAGGTGGAACTTTCATACATAGCATGTACGAAAATTCTGTGCATTAAAATTAGACTGAAAATGGAAAATAATCGTACGGCTGCTCAGCATACGCTCGACAGTAACGTTTATTTAAAATCACAGATTCTAATTCTAGTATGTTATAACTTAAATTTAAATTGAAATTTGGAAACACGTATCTACTGATTTAGGCATTGCCAAAGAAATTTACTGGTATGAAGACTTGTAAAATATAAAGAATTTTGTGATAAAAAATATAACTGAAAAGCGAGTTTACGAGAACTGGGGCCAGTTTGTTTACAGCTTATAAAACAGTATGGTATTTATAAGCAATACAAAAGTGGTCCCTATGTTCATGACTGTTTCTCTAATCGATAAAAACAGCCAAAAATTAGTAAAAGAAAACTTTGAATAGCGGAAAAACGTCATTATTGACCATAACCTCGACCATAAACCCAGATGACTAAAAGTTGAAAATTTAAGAAAGCTTCACAAAACCGTAAAAAAAATGGCAAAAATTCAATATAAAAAAAATTAAATAATAACAATGTATGGATTATAATAAAGATGTTAAAATNATAAGAAAACTTTGAATAGCGGAAAAACGTCATTATTGACCATAACCTCGACCATAAACCCAGATGACTAAAAGTTGAAAATTTAAGAAAGCTTCACAAAACCGTAAAAAAAAATGGCAAAAATTCAATATAAAAAAAATTAAATAATAACAATGTATGGATTATAATAAAGATGTTAAAATTTAAATTAATTTTTATAAAGGGATAGTTAAAGAAATTATTTTTTGAACTAATATTATGGAGATCAAAGATTCGATTCTCATAAATATTAGTACTTCCAGCACAGCGACCAGCAGTCGACTGGCCCCACCACTATATTTCATTTGTCACTACGACCATATCCTCCAATCCAACTACTACTCTCCTCCGAAGAATCATTTGTTTCGACTTCGTCGTTGGTGGTACCATCGCTGGATCCAGCTGGACCACCTGAGCTCACCACGATTCCATTCCCAAACCATTAGTTTGAGGCCACTGAATATCGGAATGTACATGACCAACTGAAACCCAAATAAACCTGTATAGCGAATTATGNAACTGAAACCCAAATAAACCTGTATAGCGAATTATGGCGTAGGTTGTTTAGTAATCATTATCAACCCCTATTTTCGAATAATAGTCAATGGAGCCACCAAACTCAGGATGCAANCGTAGGTTGTTTAGTAATCATTATCAACCCCTATTTTCGAATAATAGTCAATGGAGCCACCAAACTCAGGATGCAAGTAACACTTCCAACACCGACATGTCGAATTAGGGGAGATTGTTTTCATATGCACAGGTGATATAACACATTGGCAATATAATTAATCTAAATTAGCTGAAAACATATAAATCATAACCCATTCATCTTAGAGAAGATTATACAACACATTTGCTACTAACCACTGTCAGAACGACCAATATCACATTTACCACAAATACACAAAACATACAGAAATACAGACTGTCCATACAATCAGATCGTACCAACTGAACATAACAGTCATACGAACCATACCAAATGTCCATACCAACCAACTGTACGATAAATCCATACCAAACGACCCTATACTAACCATACCAGTCGCACCAAATGGCGATACCAATTATTATAACAGTTATACCAACCGACTATACCACACACCAACACCAACTGACCATACTAACATACCAGACCGCACACAAGACCAATCAATCAAACAGACTGCCCATGACAGTCGACCATACTATATGTTCATAACAACCGACCATAGCAACCAAGCAACCAGGCCAACTAACAAACAAGGCTTTTCATTCCAACATGGCTGACCAGACCAACAAGGACGACCAAACCACCAACAACACTAACATACCAGCATACAAAACCAACTTATAACGCCGACCATACTATACATTCCGAATTAAATGACAATAACAATGACCCTACTNCCAGCATACAAAACCAACTTATAACGCCGACCATACTATACATTCCGAATTAAATGACAATAACAATGACCCTACTGGTCATACCAATGACTATACCAAATGGCAGCAATGGCCAATACCAACCAACCAGAACACCCACAAGACCAACAAACNGGTCATACCAATGACTATACCAAATGGCAGCAATGGCCAATACCAACCAACCAGAACACCCACAAGACCAACAAACAAACCATACAGACTGTCTATAAAAGCTAACCATACCAAATGCCCATAAGAGACACCCATACCAACCTACCAGGCCAAGGCTAACTGACCAACAAGGCCGACCAGACTGGCCAACAAGACCAGCTATCATAGACTGCCCACACCATACCAGCTGACAGCTGATCATACCAAACACCATACAAACCAACCAGGCTAACTGACCAACAACTCTGGCCAGACAAGCCAAACTGACCACCAAACATTCCTCAAGAAATTAATTTCTTAAAATATTCGTCATGTCAATTGTTCGTCAAATAGAACTCAGTCGACTATACACAACTCGAGAAAGACATTATACTTTAGACTGAAACATAGCCCTCCTTGTGCACTTTGTCGCAGAAACTATACTTAAAACGAACTTTAGCCCTCGAGTGTATCCACTATTGAATTAATAATACTTACGGTAAAGTAATGGTGATTGTATAAGGAATAAAACTCACATTACTATGTGTACATTCACTTGCAGCATTGCTTTACTTATTTCATACACTCGATCTTTGCATTTGTCAAATGTTTGCAGATCATGGTTAGTACCTAACAGCCTCATTTAGGGAAACATCTGTCCTTCAGTCCACTGATCATTGAATGTATCTTTTTAATGTGCGAGAAATTGCCATCTTGTTTTAGTGTGATAAAAAGTCTGAGTCTTAAAGAAGTTTATTGGATTCTTCGGGAAATATGAAGTCGATATTCTTCCCATATTCCGCCTATTTCACATCAATTTTCACAGCAATCCCGGTGGGGAGATGTCTAAGAGCATTGATAAAGACAGCAGCGCCATCACCACCAATACAGTTTTCTTTATCGTCTTCATCACTCCTCTCTTTTACAGAATATGCATTACCCGATTCTTCGAGATTACAGACATCAACGAGTATCTTTTCCTTTGCAGGAAGTGTCTCATTGGCAACACCAGTCTTCACACCTACTACAGTTACATTATTCTTCTGAAGTTCATCCAGTTCACATGTCAGTTTAGCAAATATATATTTCGCACGTAAGTTACTGTAGGGTACACTGATTGTCGGTTGTAGATTCTGTAGTCCCCTTGTTTTTTCCGAACATAATATGCTGTGTTTTAGCAGAAGGTTGCATTGCCAAACCATGCTATTTTTCTTTGGGCAAAAGAATACTACACCTAAGCAAACCGGGTTCGATTCCCAGTGGGGTCGCTCCCGGATTTTCGCATGCGGGAATCGTGCAGGACGATGCTGCTAATCGGCGGGTTTTCTCGGGGTCTCCTATTTCCTGGGCCGTCACATTCCGGCGCCGCTCTATACTCATCTCACTTCAGCCTCATCGGATCTCGCGAGCTCGATGTTAAGGCCACGCTTCATACCCTATGGCCTCAATTGCGCGAAAGGCATTTATGTGTAAAATAAACTATTTCGCTGTTCCTGTACTTTTTGTGATATCGGTTTCAAACCAATTTCACTAGTAAAATTTTTCCCTGATTAAAATTTGTTCCTATTTTTTTACTTGCTTTTCTTGATTGTTTGACATCAAGGTTATCCCAAAGTCATCCTAAGATCAAGTCACCCTGATTTAACATGGCAGTTGTCCAAGTTCAGTGAACCGCTCCTCACTTCTCCCTCATGATCCATTGCCTTTTTACTCACATACACACGCGCACACAAGCTTCCTTCAGAAACGATATGGTGGAATGCGCTTAAATACACACTTCAATGAACGCGAATAAATAAAAATTGAAATATTATTCATGCCACCTTGTTCGCCTTATCGTTGTTTAAGTACACTGAAGAGCTTAAAATACTGCTACACCTGCCTAATATCATGTCCCCCCCCCCCCNCGGTATTTTTCCGGCCGCAGCGATGTCGAAGATGTGATGTTTTACCGCATTCCCGATATTCACGGTACACTCCTGAAATTGTCATACGCGAGCATCCAAATTTTATCGCTACCTCGGAGATGCTAGGTCCCATCTCTCGTGCGCCGACTATAACACCACGTTCAAACTCACTTAAATCTTGATAACCGGCCATTGTAGCATCAGTAACAGATCTAGCTGCCGACCGCATCGCGTTACTCTGATTGGTTCCATATGTCTGTTATTTGCATATGCACGCCTATACAAGTTTTTTTTGGCTCATCAGTGTATTTAGGTTACATTCGGAACAAGTTCGTTTCTTTTTTTATATGAAAATAGCAGCACTGAACACCCAACAGTTGCAGAGGATATTTGCCTGGGCTATATCGTCCATTCGTATACTTTTGTTCAGTACTGTGCAAATCTGACTCTCTTTCGGTTTGTTCTAGCAGCCTCCATCCGTTCGCTGCTTTTCTTACGACGCCTCTCTCCTACTCCTTGCTCCTCTCACAATATGCTATTTTGGGATTCCAACAGAAATAGTCGCAACACTACAAACGGGATCGTAAACAAGTGTGTAACATTATCATGCGAGCAGTTGGGCGGCCGCGACTTCAGCGACAGCAAGATTTTAAATCCGTTTATACATTATAATAACGTTTACGTATGTGAATTTTATCAGATTTATGTTAACCTGAAGGGAACTTATTTGTTGACTGCATTTCTTGCACAAGTTCAAAAAGAGCTTAATATTTTAGCACCCAAAACTGTTTTGGAAGTTGAGTTTTCCTGTAATATTTTCATTTAGTAGAATGTTGATCTTTTTTTTATAAAAATAATTACGAATGAAAATGTTACAAACATAGTTGGAATGCTGTAGTAAAATTCGGAACGTGTGACCAGAAAATTTATACGCATTCCAGAACTATGTAGATGTTTCTACGTATGTGTAATATATACCTATATAATGTGGTGTGTGCATGTGCATGCGAATTTAATATATATATATAATTATATATATATATATAATTATATGCAACTGTACAAAAAGTATTTGTACATCAACAATTTTACGTACGTCTTCTATGTTACATAAAATTAAGCAACATAAGCACATTTAGTTATAAATATCACGGAAGCAAAACACATAGCTGTACAAAACCTATTAGATTTACAGGGATCATCAAAGAATATAAAAAAAGACCTTCTTGGAACACACCAATAAAAGAATTCGTATATTATGAAGAAAAACGAACAGTTCATAAAGTAGTTTTAATACAGTTTCAAAGTGCAGTCCTTTAGCTTGGCTGCCCTGTTCCAGACACGCCGTGGCATTGAGTTAACTAAATGTTTGGTGTATTGTTCAGAGATGGTGGACCACGTATCTGAGAGTACTTCTTTAAGTTGTTGTTAACTAGAAATACGGCGGTTTTTTTAACCTCTCTGCCAAGATAATAGAATTCCTCTATTAGATTAAATTCTGGACTCTGGGGTGAAGTGAGAAGTCTTCCAGGGGCATGCTGTCCCACACCACCCGAAATCATGCAGCCTCAAACCATCACGCTGGTACGTCCATGATTTTTCGTGGGATTATGTTTTTAGGTTCATGTTCTGTGTTTGGTCTTTGCCAAACCTTCGTGCTCACATCTGATCCGAACTGAGTTAACTTTTCTTCGTCGGAGAATATGACGGGGTTTGAAAATTCCATGGTATGATCACGATACTCATTCGCAAACTGTATAAGCTTTTTTTTTTTGTTTCACTAATAAATTGAATTTCCCTCGGACACTTGCCACGCAAACGCGCACTGTGCAGTACAATAGTCCTTATAGTTTGAGCACTCGCCTTTCTGTCGGTCCTTGAAGCGAGCTCTGCTCAGATGGATACATCACTGCGGGACGGGTCCTTCTGCGCCAAACGCACAATATCTCGTCACTCACAATATCTGAGCAGTTTTGGACGACGAGGTCTGGGTTGGTTTTCCATTTGCCCAGTTGGGTTGTATTTATTAATTATTAAAATCACAGTAATAAAGTCAATGCTGGGGGTTTTTCCAATCTCACGATAGCTTTTGCCTTGTTTAGGCAGTAATACTACCGGTTAGTTTTGATACACTGAAAGTTCCTTTTGCTTTGGCCCTATACTAACTGAATTATACCACACACTGCAGCACAATAATGATTGAGGAGTAGACAACTCGCCCTGCAGGAAACGCAACCTGACCTTGTGCGTAAAGCGATTTAAAAAATCACAAAGACGGTATACACGCCCTTTACGAATACTTTCTTGGTCGTCCGATCTGCAATTATATTTATCACGCCGAACATTTTACATTATTATAAACATTCTCTTCATTCAACATGTGGCATTATTAATTTTATTGATAACACTTTAAATGTTCTTCCGTGGCACCATCATATTCAGTGGGCGTACGAACACTTTTTGTATCTACTGCACAAGCGCGTTATCAATACCGAAAAGGATGATTGGACTGACAGGTAGGCAACATACTTTTGTCACGACGAATGACTGAACGATACGCGAGTGAAAAACGAACAGCACTCACTGATCTTTAACCGTGCAAAGAGACGTGTACTATTGAGACCGGGTAAGTTGCATTAACAAATGATAATGGCACATTGATTTATTGTGCACCGCCAAGGGGGCACACTACCCAAGTAGCAATTGTACAAATCTGCTTGTACACGAGTGGCCCACATACGGTTTCCATAATCAGTTAACAATCAGTCAACTATTGTAATGCACCCGCAGATTCTTGTGGCCCACATGACGCTTCTTGCAGTTGGCCACATCTCGACCATTGTTCAGATAACGTATATGTAGCAAAATACAATCTGCCTACAATTGGCCCGCTTCTGCGTAGCCAAATGTACCCCAAACATGTCAACATCATCAGTGGGTCATGTGTGGCAGTAATGGCCCACTGCTTTCTACTTCTGGCATGCCATGAGTAAACCACATCTCGTCAGCTAACTGTTGGCAAGCCACTTGTGGCCCAGCTATTGGCCACTTGTGACCCACATAGAAGCAGCTTGCCATGCATGTCCAAAGCCAAACGAGTTGCATTATTAGCTTTGCTATACACACAATTAATGTTAATACAAGTCAATACTGGGATGTCTGTGTTTTTTTGTAAGACTACTGTTTTTTTTTCGGGCTACTTTCAGGTGAAATTTAAAATGCAAAATAACGAAATTGTTACGTGTTATGCTTTGTAGGTTTCCAGTCCAAATCCTATTTTTCCTATGACTTACAACGTCACACGATAATGTGACTTCATATATGCATGAAATAAAAAATCAATTGAATTCACATGTGATTTTGCTACTGCACAATAACATATAGACGGCATGCTATAAATTGCCCATGTAATTATCAGCAATATGTCCCCAGCAGTAACAGTTGATTTGCAATAAATGTCTCATAAGTTAGCTGATAATGTTTCTTCAGTAATAAGGAACAGTTGGCATACCACAAAAGGGTTTTAATTATGCTGCTGTTATGTCCCCAGCAGTAAGTAACAGTTGGCATGCCATACGTGGCCCATAAGCATGCTACTAATACATCCGCCGCAGTAAGTAACAGTTGGCATACCACGAGTGGCCCACACGTTTGCTGCTTGTAAATTCCCAGCTGTTAACAACAGTTCGTATACCATAAATGGCCCATAAACATGCTGCTAATATTTTCCCAGAAATAAGAAACAGTTAGCATTCCGTTTCATAACCTGCTTGAAATCTAACAATCATTGTGAGAGCATTGGCGATTATTACGATCATTAAAAAAATAGGTACTGTCACTTTAATTTATATGACCTGATTGTTAACCATATAAGAAATGCTGACAGTCATAAATTCGAACGTTTGCCACCACTGTCAACAGTTGGCCAACTGTTAACTTCTTGTTGTTTGTTACTTGGGTAGTAATTAAGTTGTTATGTACTGCACCCTAAATACGAATCAGTGGAAAATAACTCATTCATAGTCCGCCAGACTGATGGCAATCCAACTGTATCTTGTATTTATAGGATCGTAAGTCATCACCCAGAAATTTCTCTAAATCCCACGCTGCGCGGAGGGTCCTAATTACCAGAATACTCTTGCACGTCCTCTACACTTGTCGACTTCTCCAGCAGAGGAGAGGAGAAGGGTCTGTGACGCCAGCTACGTCACCACTGTCAGTCATTCCACCGGATGCCTAGTGGCGTGATAAGGGGCGCGACGAGGCAGCGAGCGGGTCTGCCTGGGGGAAGGCAGAGTCGAGGTGGTTCACCCTCAGGCTGGCCGCACACCAGTTAGACAAGACAAGACAAGGCAAGACGAGACAAGACAAAACACCTTTAGACAAGACATATTTAGTCACATGATGGTAACGCACATAGTCATAGACAAGATGTCAGACAATAAAGTTGTGATGGGTGCACTTATGATTTGGGAGGGATATGTAATCAGGAAATAGGAAATATTGGGTTCATCGATATAATATTTTTTTGTATACCATTGTTTAATTATAAAATTAACAACTGTTTCTATATATTACAAACAAATAATTTAAGAACTATTGAAACGTCTTGTGTTTGTTGAATATTGCAATTTAAAATATGAAATCTGAGTGCATGTCATTAGTCTGAGACTGTTCATGCGGCGATGTCAACAGCGAAGCATCGCCTGAAGCAACTCAAACTTCGCTATTAGAACAGGAAATTGGATCGTAGGTGTGAGATGAAGTTAAACTGCTTTCCATTTTTTGCTCGTCCATTAAATAAATCATTATGGTAACAATTTCCTGTCTAAATGTTCGTTGTCTTTTTCCATCAGTGTCTCATTATCTGGAAGCAAACCTTTCACATAGTTCGGCAATGGATGTTCTACTGTAACTTTGTTTGTATTGCTTTTGAGAAACTCTATCATCGAATCTACAATTTGCTGTGATAGTAATTGCTTCTTACGACGTAACTGACTTTCAAGATTTGATGTTTCCGGTACAACATCAATATTCTCGTTATGGCTTGCTGGACTATCTTCAGTGGTGTATTGCATGCTTTCTGCTTCCTCTAATTCCTTTTTGTAATTTCCTTTTTGTTTGCGATGTTGCATAAATTCCTTCAAGAATGACATAACATCTGCCAAATACCACTTGGGTTTGTGTTCACCTCCAGACCCAGATCGTTTCTTCTGATTTCTTAAATGTCTTGCATAAGAATTCCTCAGATTGATCCATTTCTGTTTGCAATCATTCTCTGAAAAACATAAAGAACAAAAGGCTATAATCGCTTTCGTGTATTAAATTATTGTGTATACATATATGAGAGTAATTTGTAAAAAAACCGAATTGCTAATTAAATAAGTGTTCCTCCTGATAAAGTAGATGGGCAGCCTGCGTACTTCACAACACCATGAAAAATGTGAAGTTGGCTCCACTCAACTTTACCAAACAACAATAAAAAACCAGCTTTCGAATCAATAGTTCAAAATATAAAGTTTTAGCGTTCTACAATTAATAGTTTTAAAAATATTTTGTTTTTGAAATCTCAAAAACTACCTCTCCCCACTAAATAATTTCAATGAAATCGTTATAACAATTTAAAATAACAATATTTCGCAACATATAGATTTCGATTTGTTTCATCATTACTATATTTTACCTATACTATGTATAGTAAAGTAAAAAGAAACAGTGAAGTTACTTGGATATCGAAATAGTTGAAGAATCATTTCCAATTGACAAATCTACAACCACTACTATAAATCCACAGAGATCGTCAACAGAAGCTCTTAAAATGAGGGAAGAATTTAAAAACTATTTTATTTCAGAGAAAGGAAGTGTTCCATGGCAAAACGCAGCCATCAATAAGTTATATCGCTTTAGTTATGGACAAATATAAATTTACATAATTTTAATTTTAAAAAATATTGGTAAATTATTTACCTGCCATATTAATTTCTTCAGCAACGTCCTTCCATAAGTGGTCCACCACATTTCGGTTGTGGTGTTCCTTCAATTTTGGATTATACAGTATTTCTCTATTCTGCACCAGGAAAACAAACTGTTCATCACTTGCCACGGTACGAAGTCGCCTGGTGCCTAATGGGGACTGATAGGAATAGTGCATGCCCTATACCTTCAGGCACGAGGTTTAGACACGTCTAGTTGCAATGACTAACCAGTGTGCGTTATACAATTGACATCAATGTACACATCGGTGACTAAACGTGTCTAACCCTGTCTTGTCTTGTTTTGTCTTGTCTAACCGGTGTGCGGCCAGCCTCACAGAGCCGGGCCGCACATAATGGAAGCTCGCGGCCGGTGCGAGCTACAGCTCATAACTACATATATGTGTGTGCGTTTGTGTGTGTATACACATTTAGGCCCCACATACACACACGTGTATATATACAGGATGATACACAGCACCAGAATCATTTTTTTTTCTCGGCAACATCACGGCACCGGGGGTTTGCGAAAAGATTGTGATGACTATACCCGATATGAATCATCGATTGGTAGTAATTCCATTCCCCCGAACATACCGGTTGTAGGGGTACATGGGGGTAAGCTTTGAAATTGCAAATGGGAACAGGGGTCGTATATGGTATCGTCTGATATATCGTCTAAAAGGAAACAAAATTTACTAAGTTGGTTGTTTTCTGATGTGCATAGATTACGCAAAATAAAATAAATAATGAAAGCATATAGTTTGTGACGTGAGTTGGTTACGCACAATGAAACTGAACGAAAACTATTATGATTTTTACTACAATCAAATGGAAATCAACGAACCATTTGGATTTCTTTTGGTGTGCATACCTAGTTTACGTTCAATCAAAATTACTTCGGATTCACTGTAAATACCGGTATGGTGTGAGAGAACTACCTTGAAATAGGAACTGGCAACACTCATTCGCATACATCTCTCTTCATAAGTGTTTGAAATGTCGATCATCCTATTTCAGACACGTTTCTGCTCTCCTTATGTTCGCAGTTTCTCTTCAGACCTCAGCACAGCTGAGAGATCCACACCTGCTCTGATTCTGTCATTCATGTATATAGACATGTATATTACATTCACACCCTGATGCTAAAAGCTTACCAAATATAATGAGTAAAGCATTCAGAAACTACTTATTAGGAGCTGTGCTTAGCATGGAAATGGAGATATAAAACCAGTAGGAAAATACCACATTCAGTGCATTCAAATAGATCCTGCTGGAAGACCTGCCATGTGCGAATTACACATGCCGGCAAGTGACTAAACACAATATGTTTTTATCACAATATTTTGTTTTGTGTGACGTCGAATCATTACAACTGCTATATTTTTAATTTCAGTTGGATGCACTCTTTGTTTTTCTTGGTGATATAAGATTTTATTATTACTAATTAACTGTAGGTTTCAACTCTCTTTAAGAGCTGTCACAAATCTAACAACTCTCTAAAGTTTGCGTCACGTTTACCTGACTAGCATTTGGAAAGTCGTGAATTCAATCCCACAGGAGCACAACTTTGATGTCGGTGGGCGGTTGATCAAAGGTATGTTTGTCCACATTCTAGGGAAATGCCTATGAAAATATATATATTAATTACCTTCATACAATTTCACGCATTGGATTAGCGAGTATGGGAAAACTTATATTTTTACCATAATTCAATAATTGATTCATACCAAATATAAAAGGAAATATTTTAAATCATTTTGTTATGCGTTTATTGCTTGCAAAAATGACGACAAGGTATGGCGAAGGAAAATTGCGAGTTCCTTGACCACCTCAAATTTTGCGACAAAATTAATTTTTTTTTAAGCCTGAGCACTAAAAGTGACGCAAGAGAAACATTACTTTCGGGCCGTTTGGGGTTAAAAATTCTTTATAACTATCTTATTAAAAGCATTATGCAATAATGTTAATACACAATTTTATTAAAAATTACTCACGCTTATTCTTATGAAAATAAATTATTCTCAATGGGTTTCTTATTATCATAGCAGCATTCTTTCACAAGCGATTGAACGTGCCGCATTTAGGACTCTATTTTGTTGTGACGATCGGTATCATAACGTTACCATGAAAGAAAAAAATGCAATTTTTCGCAGAACAACCTTGCTGCCGTACTGCCAACAGTGTTGAATGAAGTGGCAACTGCGTTAGCGTCTCGGACCGGTATTGTGGAACGCAATTCGGCCACACCTAGGAATGTGCTTGTGACTAAGCGAGCTGACGATGTAATATATAGCGGTTGTCAACAATAGACCACGCGGTATTTTTAAGATACGCTAACACCGTCGACAGTGAACACTGCTCAGCTCAAAGTGCTCTTAAATATCGTAACTCCAGAAAACGAAATGTTTCAGAAACAAAAAAAATTCCGACGCCTCGCTTCATCGCAAAAGCAATACGAAATCCACGTACTAACAATTAGGTCTTCGTGATTTTATGTGAACGGAAGAAGGATCCGAAACCTTGCGTGTTCAAACATTTAACTTTTCGAGGTTTTGTACTAACAAAAGTACTCTCACTTCAGTGTTCGTGTATTTGTTTTATCTCGCTATTGGAGGGAAAATTACTGTAAATCCATTAACAAGGCCTCATAATCTTGCGTTCGAATGCGTAGAGTGATATTCTCTGTAAGCAGTGCATATCAAATAGTGTAAATAGAAAATGAAAGTGTGCTTGAAGGTCATCCGAACATAGTGTTTGATGTTAATGGGAAGAAAAGAATAACAAATGATCTGTTATATATTTGTATCGTATGCAAACCACATAGCTTATTAAAAATTATTATTGTAATCATATTTACGTAGAATGATTCACAGAGAGTTTGAATCGGATCTTACGTACCTCGAAGAAGTTAGCCACGCCACGACCCGTGCTCTGAGGTTGTCCCGCATTCCTGTCCACCTGTTTGATTCGTCCGTCTCCCTTTTCTTTTGCGGCCTGCAGAAGTTTGTACAGCTTGCAGTATCTCACTGGCCTAGTTATTACATCGAAAAACGCCCGCCTCCATGGTACACTAAAAGGGTTTCAAATCTCAACTTGAGTAGCAAACTTTCAATAACAAACATGCCCACCTTATCCAACTTCACATAAATGTGATGAAGTGGAATCTTATTAAACCAAAGAAAATTAAATATGACTGGCAGATTCTTGTATGTCGTTTCATAAGATGAAGTACTGTCATGAATATGAAATTTGCAAATATATTTTGTTATTAATTAAATATCAACACTATATGTCTACTTTTGAGTCACTGTCTACGACATGTCTGGTTTTTAATGTAAGAGTGATTATAATTTTCTTTATATGTTTCGCCAAACATTACCACATATTCTGTTTACAGCAGCTTCATACTTTTGAATAAACCAGTTGAAAAAAAATACCCATTTTAGGCTAATGACAAGAAATATAATACAAAAACCGTTTCAAACTGCAATTAACACAGATTTGCCATCTGTGTTGCAGTGAGTAATATTATAGAATTTCCTGCCGAAATTCAGAGCCGCGGTGATGTAGTAGTCAGCCTACTCGCCTCCCACCAAGGCGAATATGGTTCGATTCTCCCAGATTTCTGCATGTGGGGAACGTGGCCGACGCTTCTATTGGTCAGCGGGTTTTCTCCGGGCACTCGTGTTTTCCTCGCCTTTGCATTCCGGCGCTGCTTCATCTTTACATCATTCCACCCACATCGGCGCTCGAGACGTCGCTGCTGCAATGCATGTATTTTCATGTTTGGTTGCTTAATGCATTTAGAACGTCGTAAATATGAAGGGAAATACACACCATTAACGCTAGCAATATAAATTTAACGACGCACAAAACATCAAGGTTTTTATCACATAAGACGAAATTAATTGCGGCGTGGTGCAAATACACGCATATTCTTTTATTTACTTTAGAAGTCAAATTTATTCAAATGATTTGGACCGTGTAACTATTTCATCTTGCTCCCAACAAGTGAATTGAGTCAAAAAAGTTCATGTAGCAAGGCACCATACAAGCATTCCAATGCAGAGCTTTCAAAAAACGTGTAAAAACCAAACAAAGATAGCCGAACTGGGAATCGCTTCTAAATAATTCCCAAATGCAATCCTGTAAGTCCACTATGTTAGCACAGCGCAGCCTCGGTTGGTCCCAATGTACACAACGATGAATGCACGTTTTCCATTATGGTTACTATAAATACTAATTTCTTCCAAGACGAAACCTCTTTTTGTCAATCGTGTATTACCAGCAGTCCCTTATCGTGGCTTCGACAGGTGAAACATACCTGAATGGTTAATTTCAGGCATAGGTAGTATCAAGAGTAGTTTTTAGTTCCTTACGAGGCATTATGTTTAAGAGGGGCAATGTGGGTCGGTGGGTAGCTTGCTTCCGGTCCATTCAAGAGAGCCGGATGTCTACAAAAGGTGCTCAATGTTTACAACCAGCAAGCCTAGAAATAGATCTAGCTGTTTTATATTCTTAATGTTAGTTAAATACTACATATGTAATTTTCATCCGATAAAAATAATTGTTTTTCATCCAGCGGTGCATCTTTGTGTAAAACGTAATGAGTTGAAACATCCTATGTGTAAATTCAACTTTTCTCACGTATTCAGTACATCAGGAATTTGCAGCTCTCTGCTACTACGAGTTCGTGGTGGATACATAATAGTTTAACCTAATATAATCTCTTCGACGATTAGAGATCGGAGATATCTCATTCATGTCAAAGTAAATCACTTCTAGGAATAGTGATCCAAATTATATGTATACTCAAGAAATCATCGGAAACATAAGAAAATAAATATTTGACTTCGTCGTTGTCTTTAGCGTTTTTAAGACGACTGGTATCTACTAATGCTTTGGGGATAACCACAAATATGTCGGGGAAATACCAGTTATCTTTGTCTTTTTCACACACTTCCTCCTCATATATCATTTACGTCCGCTATGCGAATTCCGATCATCTCGTGTGTGATGCGCGTTGAATACTTAGTCAGATAATGGATTTGTTGATTTTGAAATTTATGCACTGATAATGCGAAAAATGTTTGATTAAGAGAAATCACACAAAAAAAATTGTCATTTTTAACATTGTGATTAAGAATCCATCATTGGAAATTAATTAACTTTTAGATTTACGAAATTTTATGCAACATCAGTTTTGAAACACCTTTTCTTTCCCCATGTAATATATTAAGTACAGGGACAGACGTCATGCTCATTGAAAATCTTTTTCTGTTTACATATATCTAGAAGCTTATTATACGATCTTAAGTTTTTGGTGAAATTCCTTGTCTTTATGCTCAATTCTCAAGGAATTGAACTACTCCTAAGGACACTTCAAACCGTCGTCCGTATAACGGCTGTTCGCGGTAAAGTGAGCACTTTTGAGGCCCTAGTTACTTTCTCCTTTCAGTAAAATTTTACTTTTAATCACCCTTTTAAATAAATATTGCCATGAAAGTAAAACACACAGTGTGTACATTCCACCGTACTCTAAATATGTATATATATATATATATATAGACACACACTTACATATAATGTTAAATTGTCACATTTATTAAAAAAAAATAGTACTTGTATTGTGCTGTGTTTCTTTATTCTTTTATATGGTGGGAAATGTTTATTAAAATGTTCGTTTTTATGTATTTTAAAAAAAGTAGGTAATTTTGGCCCATAGCCGTTCTCCGTTGTGTAGTAGGCTGGAACGCCAGCCTAATGTCACTAGGAATTTACCTTTTGAATTCAAGGTAAGGTATAAATTTGTGTGTTATTTTTACTTTTCTTCTTTTCAGTTCTTCAACACTTCCACACACCGCCACCTAAAAAAATATTAGCCATCAAGCATAAAGCGAGTCTTCAGGCTTGACCTACGGCAAAGTAAAAGGCGAGGGCGCATTGCATACTGCATGGAGAAATATTCTGTAAACAAGTCGCAGTCACTAACTTGCAAGTGGACAGGTAACGCCGCGGCCGGTTTATGTAAATGAAAAAAAAAAAAAAAAAAAAAAAGAGAGAGACGTAGAGCGAGCACGTGCGAGTGAAATGTGTGCGGAGCCAGGTCGCGAACTGGTACAGCAGAGTCCTGAGCCGGCGGACGCGTATTTGGTGGTAATAAAATTGTAAATCTCGCGCCCGCCTACTGGTTTCGTGCGCCTCCTGCCCTCTGTAGGCAACTGGAAGACCTTGGCATCCTACAAGCTGAACTGCGTGTACGCGGCCCTACCCAAGACCCGCCCGTCTCTCTCCGCTCTCAACGTGCGCCACATTGCTTCTCTCTGTTGAAGGCCAAAAAACTACCAGTTACTGCGCTCCTGCCAGCATCCCTGCTCTCATCACTACAGACGCCTAATTTCGCCAAAACATTTCATCTAGAACAGCGGAGTTACTTAAGATACGTTTTCGCGATTGGATGCGTTTAATTGTTACTCATCTTAGGTGTCTGCCTGCGAATCATAGACGTTCAGCATCGCAGTACCGTATTCCTGGACATTCGATTCAGTTAAGAAAATGTGTTCTCGCGGAGATGAGTCCAGTAAACAAAGGGAGGCTGAGTGTACACACGCAGGATATTGAAGTCTAGCCTGCGCATAAATATTTTCTCGAGAATCTGCTGTTCCTTTTAATCAGAATTCATGGAAAAATAAAACTTTCGCAATTTGTTAACATTGTCGGATTTATTTCCGCATCTTAATTGTTTTCTTGTCACAGGAACTACACAATGACTTCACTGATGGTGTCATGGTGGCCGGAATTTCTAAGGCGTTATTTTCGTGAGTCGAGGAGGTCGAACCAAGTATACTATATGTACAAAAAATCTGAAGGGGCTTTATTTACAGTGAGGTTAATGCCCTTTCAATAACGAAGAAAGGTACAAGAGAAACATAGGAGAGCTCACTGACCAACCTGGCCGTTGGCCTCTGGAGATATGATGTTAGTGCAGTGCTTGCGGCTGCACTAATCTCTTTTATGTAGAAACCTGTAAATGTGCCATGTTAGTTTGCAAATATGAAACAAGTTTTAAAAAATACATTTTCTAAAGTTTTGACATGTTCAGCTGAAAAACACTTATTTTACGAAGATTGTGATGATGTAATATCACAAAACCTTATGTCAGGTTGAATGAAGTGTCCCACTCCAAGCCGAACCAAGGTCTTAGTTAGTAACATCAACAATAATAAAGATACTCTAACGAAATTTTTAACAGACCTACTTTGTTTTGTATAAAATGTGATGACATCCGCGTCCATACAGCACTGAACTCGATGCTCCATATTGCAGATGTTGTAATGAAATATGATTGTGAAATTCATTCGGGACTATGTCGTTCCGTTTTGGATTGTGGCGTGATGTCTACCAGCGGTTGTTTTTCCTCGTGGCCGCCAGGGTGTCGCCAGTCAGTCTGCTGTGGTGCGTATATCGGCAGGCAGTTGTTTTCGTGCCTTGTAAGCAGAAGTGTGAGTTTACTGTGCAAGGTGACAGCGTAAGTGTAAATGATTAGAAAATAGGGAAGAAATATTTCGGTATACAGTGGAGCAGCGTGTCTTCGTTGCTTTGGACATACTGGGAAACAGACTCTATTAAGGAATGTCAACAGATGTTCTGAGAAAAGTTTGGAGGCAGACATTTGCCAAGTAAGTCTACTATTTAGGACCTGGCAAATAAAATCGAAACCAATGGTACTACATTGGACACGAATGAAGGGAGTCGTCCAAAGATGTCACGAGAAACCGTCGAGGATGTACGCCGCCGACTTCTGGCCTCTCCAAAATATCCCTTCTCCGACTGTCTCAGGAAACCAGATTGCTCTAAAGCACTTGTTATCGTGTTGCAAAAGAAAAAGTCTAGATCTATGTGAACCTTATCTACATCGTCTGCGAACTCAAGGAGTCTGTCAAAGTGAAACGTGTGGCATATTATAGCTGACTGCAGACACTCATCCATGCAAATCCGAGTATTCTGGATTACTAATTTTTATCCAAACAAGCTTAGTTTCAACTTTCAAGTTATCAAATACTCAATCTCCTGTCTTTGACAGAGTGAAAATCCAAACGGCGTGCATCAAGAACACCTCCGTTCTGAAAAGTGTGGTGTTTGGTGAACAATTTTCCGCCGGCGCATAATCAGTCAAACTTACACCGAGACAATCATCATGACTACGGTATACACGGGCATTTGTTAACCAGTTAGACTTGATAAGATGTCATCACATTTCACGGAAAGCAAAGCAAGTTTTTGCAAATTTCGTTACAGTATCTTCATTATTGTTAAAGTTATTAACAAAATCATGGGTTCGGTTTGTAGTGGGACATTCTGTATAAGACAACTTTCAAGTGACTGATTTCCCGAACACGAAACACACTTCCATTTTCCTGAAAATCTTTTGCCATATTTCTTTAGCACGTATACATTTTTTTTTCCCAAACTTGATTACCAATATA
>NQII01000826.1:124667-161681 GCA_002778355.1 Clitarchus hookeri | reverse complement strand
ATATATATATATATATATATATATATATATATATATATATAAAACTGTTTAATAGTACTTATAAATACCAGGCTTTGAGTAAAGAAGAACATAACATTTACAGCAATTTTGATTAAGATATATGCAAGTAGGTTTTATATGTAAGAAATAAACAATGCTGTTTTATAGGATCTAAAGTTGACAGAGAAATAATGGCTCGCTGAGACTTTGTTGTGTCATATAATGGAATCGTAATTACTTTCATATTTAGAAGTGTCATAAACGGACTACAGGAGTGAAACACAAAGTTATTTGGAATGTGCTACACAAGTGATCTTTAATGTTTTTCACTGTCTTGGAAAGTATCTCAAAAGCTGGTATTTTTGACGGTTATGTAACTGATTTAATTTTACGTATTTTACTATCGACTTTAGTTTAATAATTATGTATGCAAATTTAGTGAAATTAATCCAAATATGGTAAGTTTTATGCCATCCATAAATGTTACAATCACAAGTAAATTTTTTGGACAATAGTTGTTTAAAACTGCTTCAAATAAATTCCTTTATATGTACTGAACATGTATTTGCTTTAACAATGCTTGTCAGTATTTTACAGCAAAGCCACATATTTTAATAAACAATCTGAAAAATTATACTATTTTACAGATTGTCTGAGAACCGTGTATTGCACTGTATATATGTATTTGTAACAAGATCAAGGTCGCCCTCTTCCAGCATGGCAGTCGCTCGAGGTCAGTAAGCTGCGCCTCACTCCTTCATTATCCAATCCATCCGAAGGAACTTTTCCATTATTTCTTGTACCGGGGGGTTTTAATGCGCACAACCCTGGGGTGCTTGTTTTCACAATATCACTGAGACCAACTTTTTTTGTCTTTGTAGTTGCACTAAAAAATTTGTGTTGGTTTTATCAGGAAGCGGACTGGAAAATGAGTGTAGATGAAAGAAAATATTAGAGGCGCCGGTATTTTATTTCTTAGAATTCTAGGCTTTACGCAATAGCTATGTGAGGCAACTATAAACTTAAAATTTAGCGCCGTCGAATGACTGTTCTCATGCTCATGTCAGTTTACCATTCTCCTTTATACATGTTGTAGACAAATTATGGCCTAATAACTGGCAATGGGTTTGGTTAGGAAGCGGAAAAATTCTGAATGTCAGNGCGAGGCAACTATAAACTTAAAATTTAGCGCCGTCGAATGACTGTCCTCATGCTCATGTCAGTTTACCATTCTCCTTTATACATGTTGTAGACAAATTATGGCCTAATAACTGGCAATGGGTTTGGTTAGGAAGCGGAAAAATTCTGAATGTCAGCTCTACCCATTTTGATCATTGTTCTAGCATGCTTATATAAACATCAGATCACATCATCGGACATACGTTATTGCTAAACACATTCATTAGTTTCCATTTTTTTGTAGTCACTGAAAAACTAAGAGATTGGAAGATAGATGACGCTGTTGTCACCTTTCTGAGAAAATGTGTTCCTAGAGTAAGTTATTTCTGCAGAGATACTTCATACGCTATAAATATGTGCATTTAATTGCCTCGTAATATATTATTCAAAAAAATGCACCAGTGTAGTAAAATACTTAACCGCAAAGTTGGCAAATCTATTACATAGCATTACCATCCCTTAGTTTTCCTTTACTGGTTTCCTAAAACACGGAGACTTCAATTAACTTTTTTCAGTTGTAGATAATGTCTTCAGTGACAGGAGACACTGAAACAATCGAAAATACTCATATAAACATGTTGCCTATTTGAGCTGGTTTCCGAATTAAAGCCACATACTCGACTCTCGACATTTTTACAATGGATTATTATTTTTTGTCATCCTGACAATAGCAGGTGGCACTGCTGTACTATGAACCGGCCGTGGTACTGAATTATTTAAACATGGAAATGGTAGTCGTGCATTTGATGTGTGGGTTCGCAGGAGGTAATGCAGCAGAAACAAGACATATATTTCTATGGGGACCGTTTCCGTGATATGAATCTTCCATACAAGTAAACATTCCAGCGATTGTACGAATGTCTACAAGATACAGGCTCATGTAAAAACTAAGTGCCAGACGGTGGTAAATTCGTAGTGTTCGAACTGTTAATCTCGAAGAGCGTATTTAACAACATTATTTAAATACTTCACATAATATTTGATTTTCGGACTTCTTTAAGGATAGTTTCTCGTATTTTCGTTATAGTGTGTTTCTCTTATATAGTGTTTCAATATTATAAAGTTTTTCATGTGTTCTATAGCACAGAGCGCACATTCGGAAAAAATTATCTCTTGTTCTTTTGTGAATTGGTAATCTCCTTATATGTTTAGTTTTCGATGTAATTAAAATGTTGTTTTATTTTCTATGTTTGAAATGAATAACCACATGTTAACTAAATGTTAATAATATGGTTTACTTCTAAAATTGCCGTATACAAATTTATTTTGAATCATCTTTGTTTTCTAAACAAATTATCATACTTCAAATATATGAGAATTGTCATATCTTGTATNCTGACTTCTTTAAGGATAGTTTCTCGTATTTTAGTTATAGTGTGTTTCTCTTAAATAGTGTTTCAATATTATAAAGTTTTTCATGTGTTCTATAGCACAGAGCGCACATTCGGAAAAAATTATCTCTTGTTAATAATATGGTTTACTTCTAAAATTGCCGTATACTAATTTATTTTGAATCATCTTTGTTTTCTAAACAAATTATCATACTTCAAATATATGAGAATTGTCATATCTTGTATAAGTATAAAATGGAAAACTCTTTAGATATTAATTTTCGTGGCGAAATGTAAATAATTTTTAATATAATTTCATATGAAGCTAATTTAACAGCATTACCTAGTATTAAATGCCTTTGAAGATTTTTTTCGCACTATACGTTCCATATCTATACAATACTTAGCGTAAGTTTTACTGATAAATTTTATTGATTGTCCATTTTTAAAGCAGAAATAATTTTTAAAATATATGAAAAACATTTTCAGTAAAACAATACATGAAAGTGTAATCTTTTCTCGCAAAGTTTAATATTTTCAATGAATTTAAAAGGCTGTATGTGTTTTAATGGAATGGATAGCAGACAGTAAGAAATTATATGATTACAGTTAATACTAAATAAATTTTTTTTAGAAAACGTTTTGTGTTTAATATGATATTTTAAAGATTATCTTAGTTGATAGGCACATACAATTATTGAAGAAATCAGACAGTAGTCTTACGCGTGCGGCCTCTCGCGTCCTGTGCTGTGGGAGGGGGCTGGCCCACCTTGACCCTCATCTCCCCAGGTGGTCTGCTCCAGGCGGCCAGTAGCCAGGGAATGATTGACAACTGAACTGACTGAAGTCNTAGCGTAAGTTTTACTGATAAATTTTATTGATTGTCCATTTTTAAAGCAGAAATAATTTTTAAAATATATGAAAAACATTTTCAGTAAAACAATACATGAAAGTGTAATCTTTTCTCGCAAAGTTTAATATTTTCAATGAATTTAAAAGTCTGTATGTGTTTTAATGGAATGGATAGCAGACAGTAAGAAATTATATGATTACAGTTAATACTAAATAAATTTTTTTTAGAAAACGTTTTGTGTTTAATATGATATTTTAAAGATTATCTTAGTTGATAGGCACATACAATTATTGAAGAAATCAGACAGTAGTCTTACGCGTGCGGCCTCTCGCGTCCTGTGCTGTGGGAGGGGGCTGGCCCACCTTGACCCTCATCTCCCCAGGTGGTCTGCTCCAGGCGGCCAGTAGCCGGGGAATGATTGACAACTGAACTGACTGAAGTCACAGTCCCTCCCCCCTGCTGGAGAAACCGATGACTTGTAAGTATGCGCGAGAATATTCTGGGAACTAGGACCCTTGGCTCTAAGCGGTAGTTAGAGAAATTTCTGGGCGATAGCCTATGACCCTATAAATATAGCAGTGGCTCCAGGGTCGGGAGTCTTTAAGTGGAAGCCAATTGGCTGAGTGCAGTAATCAAGCAACATCTGCTGCAGCGAGGAACATCGGTGAAGAGGACGGACAACGACAGGAGATTGCGAGACGACGGCGGACGAAGTTTTTGTAGTGTGAACGGACGAGAAGGCGTCAAACCTAATGAGTGAAGGCTACTGTGTACGAGGGTGCTCGGAGAACTCTATAACATAGCGCACTGGTGGGATGTGGACTAAGCTGAGGTGGGACTGTATGATCATGTGATACGGGCTTTATTGTAAATATCTGAACTGTTATATACGGAAAAAATATTTATAAATTAATTCTTTATGTTTTGATACATTGTCTATTTTGACTGATTTCAGTTATTTAATTACATTAATTTATTTCAGGTAATAATAAACTGTACTGATTGAATTTATTAATGGTAAACGGCAATGTGTTTCAGTTTATTGTGATATGTTGAGACGAAATTATCTTCTTTGTTATGATTCTTAATAAATTAGGAAATTTAGTTAACTATTTTATTTATTTAAGACCGCCATCCCTTAACCAACCTTATTCATTGCACTGATTTGGAGTGAAATTGTATCAATTCTTAAAAATCAAAGCTTGTTTTTTTTACCCAAGGAGCTGATAGCACCAACATAGAAAGATCGAGTGCTATAGATCGTTCCTATGTCTTTTTATATGCTACTTTATTGTGCTTTTGGTGTCATTTTACATTATTTTAAAAAGTGCTGCAGACACATACGTCCAAAATATAGAAGAGTTCGAGGCGGCGCAAGATAAACAACGACAGTAACATAAGTGATAGGTTTCTTCAACTCAATGCTCTTATTATTATTATTTTACGATTTTTGCGCATTTGACTGATCAATGCTAATAATTTAATAATTAAAACTAATATAATAATCACAGAAAGGTGATTTTATTGCAGATGTTTACTAAGTATTTAAGCCTCTTTANAATAATTAAAACTAATATAATAATCACAGAAAGGTGATTTTATTGCAGATGTTTACTAAGTATTTAAGCCTCTTTAACACCAACTTTTTAACAGCGATGTGGAAATGATTTTGCGGAATTTAAATCATGTCCTGATTTTAGTCATGAGTTTATGTGACACTAGAAAATTAAAACTTATACTATATACCTAACGCCTTCTATTGTAAATACTTCCTTATGTTTCGTCTTATTAAAATTAGTATTCATAACACTTCTATGAGTTACAATCAGAATGTAGAACAACACTACATACGTGCAAAGGGATCAGTTCCAACAAAACATGAAATACNGGATCAGTTCCAACAAAACGTGAAAGATGACCTTGAAAGGAAGGACGGTATTCATAAACATATCTTAAGTTCGTATTTACATTTTATGAACAATGATTAAGCTCGTCTCAAGCACATGCAAACAAGGTGGTCTTCACAAGGGCCATCTTATATTTGTGTGCCTTTAAACTGAATATTTGTTTTGCATAGTCATTACTTCAGATCGCCATTTCGAACCACGTTTCATAGTCGTTGAGACATTGCTTAAGACGGTTAATAACCCAGTCTTCGCCTAGGTCACTATATACGTGACTTGAGACAGTCCTTTTTAAAAGGCGGACGCTGATAGGATCATTTATACGTCAAACTAGCAAATATTTCTGCAAAACTGTTATACCAAAAAGGTGATAAATTAAAATTAATTATTTATTTGCGCATTTTCGCGAAAATCTACATTTTCCTGCTCTGAGAACGTATTTACAGAAATTCTACAGGTACAATAAATTGTGAAGCGTGTTCCGAATAATAGCACTTAAGTACCACTAGCTTAATTTTACAAAGATATCGCCAAACATAATAATACTTATTTAAATAATAGATTTTAGTTTTTCTCAAATATAAATGTAATTGACAAAATACGTATACATAGTAGTAAACAAAACATTCAAAAGTATACAGTGTGATGGATAAAAAAAACAAGTAAAGATGTTCGTTAATATCGATATTTTATACAAAGTTTATTAATAACACAGAGGTAATGTAAAAAGTTGTGACTCGCCTTTTCGCCTCAACAGGGCTAAGTCTCTCTATAATCACATGCAATGCCAGCGCCAGCACCTCAAACTGCCATCGATTTTCAACAACCTTCACAAGATATATTTTCCTGTTCTCATAAATGAGAGAACTACTATTAAATAATATTAATTGCCATTTTTAAGGTAAGAGATGTTATGTCAGGCATATAAATGAATAACACTACCAATGAATATATGTGCACCCTATGAAAAAGAAAGAAAACATATTTTTCCACGTAACGTTATATATAGATATACAGGTTTTTTAATTACTGCAAAACACACCATAAAATTTCTTCAAAAACTGCAATTGCAAAATCTCCGCCCTACGTTGAGCATAAATACAAATTTTGTATAACATTCTTTATTTTTTTATATGACGCATTCAAATATAACAGTATCTAAAATCCTAATAAAGTTTCCGCTCCAAAATATGATATCTCACATAAAATTCGAAAAATCTTTCGCTACAATAGGGAGCGGAAAATACTCCCTTAAATATGACTGGCAAACCTCGAATTAAATTTCTCTCCAATGTGAATATAAAATATTTTTTAAGTTTTTTAGAAAAAAACATGAAAACAGTTTATTTTCCCTTAAAAATATAAGATTTCAAGCTATGTTTTTTATATATACTTGAAATGGTATTTTGTATACTTATCTTTTATTATGTTCATGACCACTGACGTGAGCCGATTCCCTCGTCCTCGGCCCCAGCCAAGTTTTATAAAACTCTTTCACAGACGTGGAAGGGAAGGGTATATATTATTCCGGAATTACACATTAACAACTGCTTCCGGCCCAAAATTTCCGGCCACGCNTATATATTATTCCGGAATTACACATTAACAACTGCTTCCGGCCCAAAATTTCCGGCCACGCCGCATCTTCTTGGATTGGCCCACAAACGGAGCCAATCAGGAAACAGTGACGTCACAACGCACGTAACGCGCTACATCACCGGAGCTGGGGTTAGTCTTTATTCTGCAAACGGACGGCGGGGTCATGCTGCTGTATTCGTGGTTAGTGTTCATGCGTCGGTCCCCATTGGACCTCGAAGTCAACCTTCGTGGGCTACCAGCTATGCTGGGCGATCCACGTATTCGCCCCGGCCAGCCAGCACAGCCGATCAGTGATGAAAATTATCCTCTAAAGTAGGAATGGACGTCTTGTAAATTTTCTGGTGCAGGCGGGTAAAAGAACGCAGTTTTCGATGCCGGAAAATCATCGGTGCCGGACATGAGACGGCCGGGCATCTCATCCACCACCCCTGAAGCTAGAGCATCCAGATAAAAGAAAGGACAGCATCCTAAGTCCATCGAAGATNAATAATTAAAACTAATATAATAATCACAGAAAGGTGATTTTATTGCAGATGTTTACTAAGTATTTAAGCCTCTTTACCACCAACTTTTTAACAGCGATGTGGAAATGATTTTGCGGAATTTAAATCATGTCCTGATTTTGTCATGAGTTTATGTGACACTAGAAAATTAAAACTTATACTATATACCTAACGCCTTCTATTGTAAATACTTCCTTATGTTTCGTCTTATTAAAATTAGTATTCATAACACTTCTATGAGTTACAAACAGAATGTAGAACAACACTGCATACGTGCAAAGGGATCAGTTCCAACAAAACGTGAAAGATGACCTTGAAAGGAAGGACGGTATTCATAAACATATCTTAAGTTCGTATTTACATTTTATGAACAATGATTAAGCTCGTCTCAAGCACATGCAAACAAGGTGGTCTTCACAAGGGCCATCTTATATTTGTGTGCCTTTAAACTGAATATTTTTTTTGCGTAGTCATTACTTCAGATCGCCATTTCGAACCACGTTTCATAGTCGTTGAGACATTGCTTAAGACGGTTAGTAACCNGTAGTCATTACTTCAGATCGCCATTTCGAACCACGTTTCATAGTCGTTGAGACATTGCTTAAGACGGTTAGTAACCCAGTCTTCGCCTAGGTCACTATATACGTGACTTGAGACAGTCCTTTTTAAAAGGCGGACGCTGATAGGATCATTTATACGTCAAACTAGCAAATATTTCTGCAAAACTGTTATACCAAAAAGGTGATAAATTAAAATTAATTATTTATTTGCGCATTTTCGCGAAAATCTACATTTTCCTGCTCTGAGAACGTATTTACAGAAATTCTACAGGTACAATAAATTGTGAAGCGTGTTCCGAATAATAGCACTTAAGTACCACTAGCTTAATTTTACAAAGATATCGCCAAACATAATAATACTTATTTAAATAATAGATTTTAGTTTTTCTCAAATATAAATGTAATTGACAAAATACGTATACATAGTAGTAAACAAAACATTCAAAAGTATACAGTGTGATGGATAAAAAAAACAAGTAAAGATGTTCGTTAATATCGATATTTTATACAAAGTTTATTAATAACACAGAGGTAATGTAAAAAGTTGTGACTCGCCTTTTCGCCTCAACAGGGCTAAGTCTCTCTATAATCACATGCAATACCAGAGCCAGCACCTCAAACTGCCATCGATTTTCAACAACCTTCACAAGATATATTTTCCTGTTCTCATAAATGAGAGAACTACTATTAAATAATATTAATTGCCATTTTTAAGGTAAGAGATGTTATGTCAGGCATATAAATGAATAACACTACCAATGAATATATGTGCACCCTATGAAAAAGAAAGAAAACATATTTTTCCACGTAACGTTATATATAGATATANCTACCAATGAATATATGTGCACCCTATGAAAAAGAAAGAAAACATATTTTTCCACGTAACGTTATATATAGATATATAGGTTTTTTTAATTACTACAAAACACACCATAAAATTTCTTTAAAAACTGCAATTGCAAAATCTCCGCCCTACGTTGAGCATAAATACAAATTTTGTATAACATTCTTTATTTTTTATATGACGCATTCAAATATAACAGTATCTAAAATCCTCATAAAGTTTCCGCTCCAAAATATGATATCTCACATAAAATTCGAAAAATCTTTCGCTACAATAGGGAGCGGAAAATACTCCCTTAAATATGACTTGCAAACCTCGAATTAAATTTCTCTCCAATGTGAATATAAAATATTTTTTAAGTTTTTTATAAAAAAAACATGAAAACAGTTTATTTTCCCTTAAAAATATAAGATTTCAAGCTATGTTTTTTATATATACTTGAAATGGTATTTTGTATACTTATCTTTTATTATGTTCATGACCACTGACGTGAGCCGATTCCCTCCTCCTCGGCCCCAGCCAAGTTTTATAAAACTCTTTCACAGACGTGGAAGGGAAGGGTATATATTATTCCAGAATTACACATTAATAACTACTTCCGGCCCAAAATTTTCGGCCACGCCGCATCTTCTTGGATTGGCCCACAAACGGAGCCAATCAGGAAACAGTGACGTCACAACGCACGTAACGCGCTACATAACCGGAGCTGGGGTTTGTCTTTATTCTGCAAACGGACGGCGGGGTAATGCTGCTGTATTCGTGGTTAGTGTTCATGCGTCGGTCCCCATTGGACCTCGAAGTCAACCTTCGTCGGCTACCAGCTACGCCGGCCGATCCACGTATTCGCCCCGGCCAGCCAGCACAGCCGATCAGTGATAAAAATTATCATCCAAAGTAGGAATGGACGTCTTGTAAATTTTCTGGTGCAGGCGGGTAAAAGAACGCAGTTTTCGATGCAGGAAAATCATCGGTGCCGGACGTGAGACGGCCAGGCATCTCATCCACCACCCCTGAAGCTAGAGCATCCAGATAAAAGAAAGGACAGCATCCTAAGTCCATCGAAGATCCGTCAGGGTGGCCAGTCCCGGTGAAAACTCCAAAGGTCCCAACAGGGAGGATAGCATTCATTGAACCAGCATCACTGGACTCACGCAATCTTCCTCTTCCACGGAACTCCATCAACTTTACTCAGCCAAACAAACCAGAGAATAATCATAATCAGCTCCCTCCAATAACGTCAACATCCAAAATGCTGGCAACACAAAATTGGTGAAGTTCACTCTTCAGTTGCACCTCCTCAGCAGCAATAAAATTAAATCTCGCTCCCTTCGCCCTAACTCTCCTAAAACCACTTGAATTTACCCATTTTTCCTTAACCTGGTTTCATTTTCATTCTTACATAGACTCAAAAAATATTTCATATACATTTTTAACACTTTCAATTCAAANCCAGCATCACTGGACTCACGCAATCTTCCTCTTCCACGGAACTCCATCAACTTTACTCAGCCAAACAAACCAGAGACTAATCATAATCAGCTCCCTCCAATAACGTCAACATCCAAAATGCTGGCAACACAAAATTGGTAAAGTTCACTCTTCGGTTGAACCTCCTCAGCAGCAATAAAATTAAATCTCGCTCCCTTCGCCCTAACTCTCCTAAAACCACTCGTACTTTCCCATTTTTCCCTAACCTGGTTTCATTTTCATTCTTACATAGACTCAAAAAATATTTCATATACATTTTTAACACTTTCAATTCAAACNTAACCTGGTTTCATTTTCATTCTTACATAGACTCAAAAAATATTTCATATACATTTTTAACACTTTCAATTCAAACATAATTAACAAAAGATACTCTTACAACTTAAATGAAACTTGATAAATTAAAATGAAATGTGCTTGATTTGAGGAAATCGATTCCCGTCACTAAAAACTTGCACTTGAAGTAAGAAAACAACATTTAGTAGCAAATAACATTTACACATGTAAACAACTTAAATTCTGACGTATGAGCTTTACTAGACTTGTTGGGCTTCTGTTCATCCTCCAACGCCACCATTACGGGAGACAAACATGTCCTTTTAACATAAGGCCCAACATATTGTGGGGCCAACTTAGCACTAAAACCTGCTTCCTTTACACTAAGAAGATGGACCTCCACAATCACATTATCACCAATATTAAATGTTATATTATTTACCTTCTTATTATGTTTACTCGCTAATTGTTGATAAGACTGCAAATTTTTAGCTGCCTCGCCCCATATGTCTTACAGATGTTGCGGATCAACAGATACCCAACAAACCTCGTGTAACCCCCAAGTATGAATAAACGGGTGAAACACTGTTCTTCCCACAACAATTCAGATGTATCATGCTTAGTGGCATAATTTGCCACATTATTGAAAGCCAATGCCAGTTAATATAACACATCATCCCACTCACAATGTGTTCCACTTTGAAATGCAAGTAACGCATTTTTCAAATTCCTTTTATAGCGTTTCACAAAANATCCCACTCACAATGTGTTCCACTTTGAAATGCAAGTAACGCATTTTTCAAATTCCTTTTATAGCGTTTCACAAAACTCACCTTAAGATAATAAGGAGAAGTATACACTAACTTCGTGCCCCACAAACACATTACATTTTTCATCTTAACACTAGTACAGTACGTTGCATTATCCGTTTCTGTATACATTGGTGACCCAAACACAGAAAATAAACGTTGTCCTAAAATCTTGCATATTTCTCCGGACTTCATTGTTCGCAAAGGGGAAAACAAACCTTACTGAAACTATAGATTGTTACCAAAATCTATATAAAAAAAAAAACAGCTTTACTCCTTTGCAGCGGCCCAAATACATCCAGATGCACTTTCTCCTATGGAAAACTGGCTACACTAGCGCTATATTTTCCCATGGCACTCGTATTCCTGGTTTTGCTTTCTGACACTCTTCACCCTGTGTCCATGACCTTAAAGGACCTTAAAACCAAAAGTTCAAAAAAATTGCAAAAATTTATAATATCCCAAAAAATTTTTTTTATAAAAACATTAAAATATTGATAATTTTTAGAAGTCAATCAAATATCTGAGTCTATCAACAAGTTCAATCGTGTATTCGGGAAATAGGTAGGCAGTATTCTCGGCTTCTTCATCCTTCTTCATGGTGCTCGTTGAAGCAAATGTGTTGGAGGGGTGTGTCAGTGCATCGAGAAAATCGCCATAATCGTCTTCAGGATTATCACTGTCTTCATGTCCATTGTCATCTATGCTATCTTCATGATCGTCTTCACTTCCTGTTTCATCCTCAATATTAAATTTGATTATCTTTGTAGCAGGAGTTTAATGCTCATTAGTACTTAGAGCCGACGACTGTTTATTTTAAAATGTTTGCCAACTTCATGTGAACATCTTGCGAGTGTTCACTCTGCGCAAACCGACTCTACTGCACTCATACTGTATTTAGCATTAACTATCTCATCATAATAACCTGTCGAATCGGTACCCATCGATGCAGCAAGAGGTATTGCCGCCAACACTAGCTTACTCCCAGTAGACGAATCCTTGCAGATCTCGGTATGTTATTTGAATGTATCGCCTTGCACAAACTGCATGGGGCCAATGTCGTAATGCTTCATCGTGCGAAAAGTACTCTTCGTACAGGTGGTTCTCTCATGCCGAAGAGCATTTTATCCAAAGGTGAAATATCGAACATAGAATCGGCACTGGCGACAACCAGTTAGCGATGATGCAGGTCGCGGCTCCATGATCGTTGAGCTCAAAGGCAGGCCTTAGTATTCGCAATTCATTTTCGTGGTATGACAAACGATCGCTTCCAAATCGATGTTCACTTCACGGTGTCCGAATGTCGCCTGTATTGTTTTTATATAAATGTGGTTCTTTTTACAATAAAGAGCCTAGCTTCTGCCCACAAAAGGACTTCCACCATAAAATTTATATGTAGAAAAAATATGAGATGACTCTGAGCAAACCCACATACTAGTTCAGTACAAATAAAACATAAATAGATAATTTTTTTATAAAAATACATTTTTTAAATTCTAGTAATTAATAAAGATTTTCTATTTGACATACCATATGTCTATTAAACCAATATGGCGCCACTGGTTTGCTCTCAAAAATCGAGTCTCTGAAACCCTGGCGAGGCCTGTCGTATACTCAGCATGGTGCTGTGGAAACCTCTAGAAATGTAAGTTTTTAAAATCATTTTTGAAATATTTTTTCATAATTATTTTGACGTTTTTGGAATTATTAATATATTTTTGAAGATTTGATAATTTCTTGGTATTTTTTGGAATTTTTTAATGTTAAATATCATCGAGTTAGGGTCAAAGTTCAAGGTCACCGACATCTAACATGGCTGATGAGATGGACACTGGCTAACCTGGCGAGGGCTGGTATTGTCGGGAGCTTAGTCGATCCACCTGTCATCGAACCTCAAACCTCCTACATGTACATATAAAAAAAAATTATAACTTTTATTTAAAAAAAAATTTTTTATGGGATTATATAATTTTTGCGCAATTTTTTGGAATTTTTTTTTAAGGTCATTGAAGGTTCCGGGTACAGGGTCAAGGTCCAAGTCATGGGTCAACGTCAGACAGATCCAAGATGGCCGCAGACCGACCGGAATGACAGATCATGGTGTCGGCCGGCGCATGGTGCCTACTCCCCATCCCCTTGCGCCAAATTAATATATTTCCTACTATTATGATGCTCTTGACAAATACTATCAAGCTCAGCCTTGAAACTTGACTATGGATATCATCCTAAGATATGGAACATCTGCTATAATAGGTAGAAATCGTTGAAACCAGTAGTAGATTTAGCTACTTAGGGATTAGTGTAATTATTCATTTATTAACTTTAATAAGCAACAATCAGTGGTTTGTCATACACTCTTACTGCTGTAATTGTCCTTTATTATCTGCTCCCGTTATCTCATTTTAACTTTGGCATTTGTGTAATGGAGTTTTGAATTTTTGCCAATCGACGGGGTTACGTGACATCTCGAAATACAATAAAGTACCGTATTCACTTAACGAATAAGCCAAGATACATTATATTACTGTTTCGCTCAAGGCAACGGTATTCATGCTGTCTCATTTAACGAAGAACGTCTACGGTGGAGAGGAGGGCTCGAAACATGTAATTTGCCCTGATCACCAGGTTGGTATTTACAATATGTGTTCCAAGAAGTGTGCCATGAACTTACACTCTATAAACTTTCGCTCTGTGCAAAAATGGCAAATATTTGCAAAAATTTGCTGCGCTTGTCAAGGACGGCTGCAACATTTCATTAATATTTTGTGGACTCGCGAATTTCATTTCCAAAGAGTTAGAATACTCAATATTCACAAATTCACTCGCTGTCTACTTCAAATCATTATGACATTAGATAATCTCATTCCCAGCATCAGTTTGGCGTGATCTTGTGAAAGGAGATATATAGTAGACATCGAGTTCATTAGCACATTTTAGGTGCAGAGATACTAAACGGTTAATAGTATAAAAATGTTCTCCAGCAAAATATTTCACCCCTGTTAGGAAACATTAACTTATAAGAGCACATCAACATACATATATTTCAGTATGATGCTACTGCAAGCCATCATGCAAGCTGAGTGATGTAGACTTTTATCAGCATTTAAATTCTCTAACAAATTGAGTGCATACAGAAGACCGTGATCGTTACTCCCATGTTGAAAAGATTTAAACAGATTTATTCAGATGTGTAGTGGTACTACTAAGACGCTCGGCCGTCTCATTACGTCAGTCAACTGCAACATAAAAATATTTTTTTTCCGCACACGCAAAATATATTACGCCGGCCTTACAAGTGCTTGCAATATTTTCCAAAAGCGAAACAACTTGAACGAGAAGTTGCTCCCTACTTTCGAAGGCATTCGAAGTTCTGCTAAGCTGGCGTTGGCGAGGCCATGTTGTCAGCCGTCACAGCATGCAACACAACTTAATAGGATTTTCGCCGGCGATCGGCAGTGCGAGGGTCCGCAGAACCGGTCGCTTTCTCGCTCACCTTAAGGTGGCCGCCTAGGAATGCCGCCGAACGGCGTGCAGAGCTCGAGCAGTAAACGTTTTATTAAAAAACCGTCAACGTGTCTGAGTGAGGTCTGCTTACGAATAGCATTTAAGAAACGTTACGCGCCTGTATACATTTTTCAGTTCTTCCACTTCTCTCTAAAGCATGTTTTTGTGACGGTGAAAATGGCTCATACGGGTGTTTTTACATTCTTTTTATGGTGTGAATATTCAGGTACGAAGCATTAAAAAAGAATAGTGACCTGCGTCAAAACTTTATTTTTATTACTACGTCATTAAATGGTAGGATCTCTGCTGAAGGTCTCATAGATGTGCGTTATCGACGGCAAGACTGCAAGCCAGTTCAGTGCTTTGCGCGTAGAAGCTATGAGAGAGTTGATGCGCACGTCTCGGTCGCCCCTAACGCTCCCACGTTTTTAGGCCTCAGACGTGCAAAATTCCTTCAACCAGGCGACCACCTTAAGAATGGAACGCTGCTAGTGTCTTGCTGCTTGCCGCGTGAGACACGCGTGGCGTTTGACGTCAGGCTCTCCACATAAAAACCAGATGCGTTTCAAAACAAAACAGACTGTCGTCANTGCGCACGTCTCGGTCGCCCCTAACGCTCCCACGTTTTTAGGCCTCAGACGTGCAAAATTCCTTCAACCAGGCGACCGCCTTAAGAATGGAACGCTGCTAGTGTCTTGCTGCTTGCCGAGTGAGACACAAGTGACGTTTGACGTCAGGCTCTCCACATACGAACCAGATGCGTTTCAAAACAAAACAGACTGTCGTATATGCTATGCGCCTGCATAAGTTCGAATATAAAAATTCGAGTGGACTAAATATAAAAACCACGAAAAAACCCACGCTAAATTGTTGCGATTTTTTCGCCGAGGAAGAGAAGGGATGTAGCAGAATTTTGGTTAATAAATACTGACTGGGGCAATATCCGGTTTGAATCGGCTCCCGTCAAATGGAAAGGACGATAGGTTAAATATAGGACCGTTCCTGTCCAATATGGGAATTTGGCTAATTTTAAGATAATATTGATTTTGAAATTTTTAGGGCAATATTTTTGCCTGGTAGAAATTTCTGGGATAAGGAAAATTTTTATGCAATATATAAAATGTTCTGGAAATGTTTTTTTATTTCTCATTTCGAGCACTTTCTGAAAATACTTCAAATTTTTTGATGAAGTGTCTTTTGTAAATTCAATTTTATCATGACACTCATTTTTTTTAAACGCCCGGGAAAAAAGGGGCAATAGGGAATTTAATTTATTGCAATAAATTGAAGTATAGATTTTCCTTTAGCATCAATATTTTTTTGTCATTTTTACATACCTGGTATTTTATTTAATTCCTTGTAATAATGGCCTTTTATTCTACATTTCGTTTACACATTTACACTTTAAACTTGAAATTATAAACATAAAATCTGCAGCTATTATATTTACTTTCACAAAGTGTATAAACGATGTTCCATTTGCAACCTTTTCTAAAATTGCATTCTAAACATTACCCAAACAACAATGATTTTTAAATTATTGTAAAGCATCAGGGGTTTACTTTGCTGACAGGCAAAGATGTCAACATCTTGTTTGCTGGCAGTTTTAAAACTGGTGACGGTCTGGGTCTTTGTACATGCGTCCAAAAAGTACACAAAATTAAATATTCGTGCCACACACACGTTCCGAGAATCACTTCGCTTATCCAGGATGACATTAGTTATAAACACGAAAATATTGCATGAATCGAAGCCCGCATAAATTATTACTGTGACCACACAACCACAATCTTGCAACACCGATCAGGTTTCAGTAAAAACCCCGATGAAACGCGCCTCGTGTTCCGCAGTGTGACTTAGCGAATTCTCTCTGCAAACTGAAGCAACAATTTAACATTTTCTGTTCCGATAGTACAAACAGAACACGCGCGCTCTGCGCATGAGCAGATGGTTAGTCATCCACTCTCACGCGCTGGTTGGTTCAAGTTGTAATCGTCACTCAGGCTTTCAGATGTCCTGCAAGAAGTGTCGACTTTTCTGGGTTCCACTACAAAGAAATTGTCTTAGTTAATGAATACCAGACTATGTCAACTGAAAGAATAAGCGTAGAGAGTTGTAAATACGATCAAATTAAATGTTTATCATGTATGATATCCAAGAAAAAATTATTAACGTTCAGGATGTATGTATAGAAGCAATGAAGATATATTTTATAAAAATTTTACTAAGTGAAAAAAAGCAAGTTACTTGCAATTTTTCCCTCCTCCCATTTTTTTGTCTTGAAACAATGGTTAGTGATGTAATTTATAATTAACTAGCGACCCGGCCCGGCTTCGCCCGGGGACAATTTAGTTTTTTCAACGATACACTAATAAATATATTGCGAAAAGATAATTTCACTATAATATTATAGTAAATTAGGAAACTACTATCATACATAACATACATACATACACGTCACGCCTGTCTCCCAGAGGGGTAGGCAGAGATTATGGACCTCCATTTACCACGATCCTGCCCTACATACCTCCTTCGATTTATCCACATTCATACATCACTAATATAACCATACAAGCGGCTACCCGCGACTTCGTCTGCGTATATATCTTTAGAAATGATAGCCTATTCTGTTGTATGAGTAATAATTATATGTTTTAGGCTTCTATTTACTGAAATGTACTCTATAAACTCTGTAAAACGATTTTTTTCGTTCAGAGTAAACATGCAGATTTTGCGATTTAGAAACACTTGAGCAAGCTACTTAGAGCTGACCGTAGGAAAAACATGGCGTGCCCAAATACATTCCTGCTACCTTTAAGGTTTGAACATGTGATTTGTTGGTAGTCATTGAAAATGCAACTTTTAATGGGAACTGCAGACGTTTAAAATTAAATGGTAAGTTATTAGGTATAATTGGGAGGCGTGGTATAAGCACATTGTCTCCCTTGGCTTCTCCAGTTAAGATTGTAAGACTGTGGCCTTCACAATATACCTTCCTAGTTCGGTGACTCGCAACCGAGTACCGTTGCAAAATCTTGGCGCGTCCAAGTTGCGCATTAACAAAACGGGTATACCTACCTTTAATTCCAGCTTATGGGATGACACCCCGGATAGCTCCAAAGAGTTTAGGAACTCCACGAGATAGCTCGTAGTGTCATCGGATGACATCACTGTGTCGATGGAGTTGTACACTGATGTTTCGCTAGTTATTTCGTCCAAGATTTTTTTATTTATTTTCGTAACAGTGTCATTTTTTGTTGCCAGTATGGTTCTTTCACACGACCAATTTTCGTCGTGAATGTATTGTTGCAGATTCGGAAAAACTTGAGTAATATGCTCGTCTTCCGAATCCACAACATGACAAAATTGGTGTGTGAAAAGAACCATACCTTCCTGGTCGGTTTCTAGACGGCCTTCACCAATTTCGAGGAGTTTTTGAGCATATGCACCTGACTCGACATTGCTGAATAACTGGACTCGCAAGTTAGTGGTGAGATAAAGGTTTTAATTTTTGGTCCACTGATATGATGCTTTCAGACATGCGTTGATTTCGTCTGCTGCAGTGCCTCTCTCGATAACAGGTAAAGTCTGTCTAAAATCCCCTGCCAGTAACACTACCACTCCACCCATCAACTTTCGATTGCTTTGCATGTCTTGTAGACAGCGATCAAGCGCCTCGATGGCGCGTTTGTGTGACTAATATGAATAAAGACAGTGACAAAAGAGGTGTGCTGGTAATACTCAGAAAGAAATAGTACTTAAAATATTACGCTGAGTGCGCAGGAATGCGGTGCGAACCATATTAGCAGCGCGCACTCATATTCTCATCGTCGTAACTTTTAAAATATTTTTCCAAATTACGTAGTGTTAAAGACAATGTTTATCTGCTTTAAATATCAGAAGCGATAAAAGTATTTATTTTGATAAAGAATCAATTTGTTACTACAAAATGTGCATTGGAAATATAGTATCATCTTTTATTGTATTTATGGTTCACTATTTTGGCAATAATGGCTTACACATAAAAGATAGATATATGCTGTAGCGGACTTTTTTGTAGAACTTTTTAAGAGAAACATTTCCGCCATACATTATATTCGTGTAACTCTTGCGGTTTTTGCAGCGCACGCCAAAATAGCTCGCAGATGGCAGGATTTTTTCCGAATTACTTGACACTAATCGTTATATTTTGGCCAATTTACACAATATAACTTTACAAATTATAGTCTATGTGCTATTCTGATGTATGAGCTATATTATTGTAAAGTTAAATTATAATCCATTCAGTAGTTTTTGCGCGAAAGAGTAACAAACATCCATACATCCATCCTCACAAACTTTCGCGATTATAATATTAGTAGGATTATATGATAGTGGGTTAGAAAATGTATTTGTATACAACATTAATCGTTTTGCCTCCGACCGCCAATACGTATAGTTGTCTGTGTGATAAACATGCTCCACTCAAATCCACTCCAGCTACATTAAGTGCTTGACCCTGTGACTTATTTATGATCATACCAAAACTAACTTTTATTGGAAATTGGACTCTTTAAAAATTAAAAGGCATATCCCAGGGAATCATTGGTATTCTAGGTATTAAAACAGTTTCTCTAGTACCTCAGCCAGTTCAATGAGATAACTTTTCAAACTTTTTATTAGTTGTCGAGAACCCGTTTCATAATTTCGGTGGATTTATATTTAGCAATTAATTTATGGGCGCTCCAACTTTTAAAATCAGTTTGTCTGGTGGCATGCCAGAAGGATTCAATGAATTAAGAAATTTTGTGGTATAATGCACAGCTTATAGCACACAGCTCTAGTACTGTATCTACCAAGTAATAGACTTGTGTTTGCGCATTGAATTTTGCGAGCACCAATGCATTAGTTTTTTTTACTTGTTCATTAGTAGGCGTCAATATAGCTCTTTCTTTGAACCACGATAGTGTCTTATTTGAAAGGTAGTGTAATTCAGGGTAAACGTTATCTATCAGTTGTTGGTGGTCAGTGACTAAAACACATATATAATTATTGAGAGAAATTTTTCCTCGAACGATTGGAGGCTCTCCATTTCCGCCTTTCAGTAGCATGTCGGCAAACATGCTTTTTTCTTCTGAAGACATAAGTACTCTCATGTTTGTTTAGAAAGCTAGTTTTGGTACGTTGAGCCAAATATACGATATTTTTAATGACACATTGACTTCATTAGCTCTAGTTCGTCTCGCTACCACCGACAATATTTGACGAACATCTCCTGAGAGTAAAACCGTGCAACCAACTATAGGTGTATTAGTATTTCTTCCCCCCTTGCACCCCTCTTGTCAAAGTATCGCCACATCCCGCGCCGCTGCCCCAGACCGAGCAAGCGTATCTCGATTTTAGAAATTAATTTATCACAAAACTTTTCATAAATTCTAAGTATTGGCTATAATTGTATGCTGTAAAGGTCATTTTTAAATCTACATTAAACTGTTTTAATTATGAATTAATTCAATTTGATAAAGATTCAGTTCATTATGGTTAGGAAATACGGTGATTTTACGTTTGTTTTTACTGTGCAATCTAAATTGTAAATAAGCTTATTACTTCTTATGCATTAAAGATAGATATATGCTAACGCTGACTTTTTTGTAGACCATTTAGATTTACATTATTTATTCGTACATGATTTTGTTATATCTCTAAAGGATCAGGCAGCCTATTCCATGAGATCGCGCTGGCGGGAAACTTTTTTCCCGACTATATTCACTAATACCGTAATGCTTAGCTCCTATAAGTGCTAGCGCAATTTTTAATACATGCAAACCTTCCTCGATAAATGCAGATCATAACAGTTAAAATCGCATCCAAATCCGTTCAGTTGTTTTCGAGATTAGCGCAGTCGTACAGACAGACAGACGCCTGCTAGAGACTTCCTTTTATACTATGTAGTGATAGCTTTTTGAGTTTCAAAGTCAACTACAATCATGACTACGAGTCCACACGAGAACACCGGCCCCGAAGTATTCCTGGCCCACAGTGGATATCATCAGTGGTGCCCTCAGCAGTGGATAATTGTGACTACTAATGAGTAAGTTGTTTGTCCGAAGGGCTGTATTAGTGTATAGAAACGTAGTAGCAAACTTACGACTATTAGCACAAAAATTCTGAAATAAATTAAAGTTTATCTTTTTTAGTGGGTAAGTAGACGTAGAAATTATTGCAAATTAAATTTTGCGTCTACTTTCAGTGTTTAGGTAACGCAGTAGTTCTTAAACTTTTATGTTAAATAAATAAGTTTTATGGCAACCAATCAAATTCGTCACGTTAACTAAGTGAGATGAATAACATTACTCGCAGTAAGCATGCTGGTTTCCAGGCTGCAGATATATTTATCATTGCCATAACGTTATATTTTTGCAATGTCAGCCAAAATAAGCTATCAAGATCACGTCTAACGATTAAACTACATAACGCTCTAAATAAGCTAGTTTTTTCACATAAACTTCACTAAAACATGGGGTCAGATAATTTACGCATTTACAGTAGCACAGTCACTAGCTATTGAGGCTTGAAATCTAATGGAAGGTTAACTCTTTTGTAACAATTACTTGCAAAATATCTCAGGAAACCCCATTAAATGGGAAAGATTAAGATAAATGTGCACCTATTTTGAGTATTAGAGCCTTTTTGAATGGCGAATACAAAAGCGTAAACGTTGATGGTTATGAAAATAATGAAATTATGAACTAAGCAACAAACCTAAAAACGCTAATATTACGGAGGAGAAGTTGAGTTTAAAAAAAACCAAAAAACTGCACCTGTGATTATCAATAACATTTCTTTCGGCAAATAGTCATGTTTCAATTCACGCACATTATTTTTATTGTCCCTAAAAAAAGCAATTTTCCAAAAGTGGCAAACAGTTTCTTATTGAGTTATCAACTAAAACTACTTTGTAAAAAATATATATATTTGTTTCACTGATGTAAAATTACTACCATTGATTTAGCGTTCGTGACGAAAATGACGGACGTAAATTCCCACGATGAACATGACGACAAGAGTGGCTCAGTCTGCAAAATGTGGCCAGCAAAGAAGGCACGGTTCCAAGAATCGGAGGAAAAATCTTTATCGCTGTTAAAGCAAAGTAAGTGTAAAGTTTCACTTACGTTTTGCTCAGAAATGGCCAAGGCATGTCCGATGAAGCATACCAGTGAAGGAAGGGTGGGGGAAGGCATGGCATGGGAAATGGGTGGTGTGGCTCATACAAAGCACTCCCCGTGTACCGCATTTATTTTATTTTCGAGCACGCGGCTTGGGTTCGGAAGGGTCTGGGATGAGCCAGGAGGGAAGGCAAAGCAATGACAGAGAACACCGGCGACAAGATTTATTTGTGTTGGAGTACCCAGCATATCTCCTGCGCAGGAGGCCCACTGCCCGTGTGAAATGGCCGTGTACGGCAGCGTACAGTAACCCCACCCCTTCCCTCATTTTCCTCGCCTCCTCTACAAAATCCCGTCTACTTCACAGATCCCCTTCTCCAACACATTTTTGCAAGCTCGACTTGCAAGTGGAGTCAGACAATCAGGCCGCGATATCCCTACCATGCCTGATACTTTTGGGCACAGCTGGTCAGGGAGGGGAAGAGCGGAGTAGGGATAGGAAAGGTTTGGGCTGCTTTTCTACTCTTCCGTTCCTTGCCGCNCTGGTCAGGGAGGGGAAGAGCGGAGTAGGGATAGGAAAGGTTTGGGCTGCTTTTCTACTCTTCCGTTCCTTGCCGCGCCCTCGTAAAGTGAGAGTCGGGTGCCACCCTTCCAATGTCCACGGCAAGAAACACGCCCGGCCTTTATGCTGCTCCCCAACCCACGCTCGCTGTCCCCCGCGCCGCCGGGATTCAGCCAATGTCAACGCGCGACTCAGCCTCGGTGGCAAACGACGACGCGGCGGCCACTGGCCGAGTCTGCATTGCACACCAAACTGATCATTGCTGCGGCCTTATTCTATCACTCACCTCATGATTTTTACTGTTCGCGTCGGTCATGGAAGAGAAATTCTTTCACACGGAATTAAACTATGAGATCTGAATGTTGTCACCTGAAAACTAAATATCGATACGTTATTTGCATTCTTACATATTAAAAATGTATCAGTAATTGTATGTATGTATTAATGTATTGCCAGCAACGATAGAGGAATCAAAGACAATAGTTATGATTGTAAGAGTTAAGGGACAATATGGATTGTGAAATACTTGAGAGATGCAGGTCAAAGACTTCGGAAGGCGGCCAAGTTATTGTTTGTGACATTGACCTTGGGAGACTTTGGTACGACTTTAGGGATGGAAAACATTTAAGATACAAATTTAGAAAATGGAATGTAAAAGTAAATAAATATATTGTGTACTTAAAAAATGAAAATATACACAAGTTTAGAAAATTGTAAATTATTTTATAATTAATTGCATAAATAGTATAAAACATAAAAATATATATAATACTATGTCATCTCCATTCAGTCCCCCTCCCTGAAGAGTGAAACAAAGCTAATGACAGTGTATTTCATAAAAACATAAAAAATTATCAAAAATAAGGATGACAGGACAATCTGACGAGAGCACAGTTGATGTGACACACATTATCACAATGTTAGTCAGTTTTGAGTGATTTCATTGTCAAGACATTATTACAACATACCACTTTCCATAATTTTTCTTTTGTTTTCGGAAAAGTCGCTATTCTTTACAATTATCTAAAATTTTATTTACAAAAGACACATCATCAGAAAATTTTAAGTATTTTTGATAAAATGCTTAAAACAATAAGAAAAACAACTTTTCAAGGACATTCTATATATTCTATCAAAATTTTCCTTATCCCAGAAAATGCAAACAGGCAAAAATATTGCTGTAAAAATTTCAAAACCCAAATTATCTAAAACTTTGCCACGAAGGGTCCTATATTTAACTATTATCCTGTACACTTGACGGGATCGGATTCAAACCGGATATTGCCCCAGTCAGTATTTATTGACCAAAATTCTACTACATTCCTTCTCTTCCTCGTCGAAAATATCGCAACAATGTAGCGTGGGTTTTTTCGTTGTTTTTCATTTTAGTCCACTCGTATGTTTATATCCTAACTTACGCAGGAGCATAGCACTGACGACAGTCTGTTTTGTTTTGAAACGCATCTGGTTCGTATGTGGAGAGCCTGACGTCAAACGTCACTTGTGTCTCACTCGGCAAGCAGCAAGACACTAGCAGCGTTCCATTCTTAAGGTGGTCGCCTGGTCGAAGGATTTTTGCACGTCTGAGGCCTAAAAACGTGGGAGCGTTAGGGGCGACCGAGACATGCGCATCAACTCTCTCATCGCCTCTACGTGCAAAGCACTGAAAGTCTCATAGATGTGCGTTATCGACGGCAAGCACTTCCAACCCACTGATACTCTCGTTGCCGGTACTCCGAGTCTTCCCAAGTCAATATTTTTGTTTGGCGCTCAACCACAAAAATAGAGTGACATGGGCGCAGAGGAACTGCAACGAGCAGCATCAGTGGCCGAATGGGTAACAGCGCTGCCAACATCCCCACCCCTTCGACCACAACACGATACAAATATCCAGCTAATGCTGAATGAAATCAATCATANGCGCTGCCAACATCCCCACCCCTTCGACCACAACACGATACAAATATCCAGCTAATGCTGAATGAAATCAATCATAAATTGAATCAAAACCAGAAACTTCTAGAAGAAGTTTTAACAAACAAACATCTGCCTCTGGAGAGCTTGTCGGAAGTGATTTGGTCTACGAATGATCTTCGTCAGGTCCAACTGGGTTTACATTATCGCATTGGGGTGATATAAAATAATCTCGGGGGTTATTTGAAGCGCTTGGAGTCCGTTGTTCAACTTTTCAAATGTTATAACAACTAACGTTATTTATTAATTTTGATTTCAAAAGTGTGTGTGATTTTTTAAAATTGTGTAAATTATATATATATAATTTAAAATTTAATGTTTCTTTTTCATTCCTAATCATGGACCCCAAAATGTAACATTTATTTATATTTATATGACACAATTACACATAATTAAGAATATTATTTTCATAATACTGGTCAAAATGTAATGTAGTTGAACTAATAAAAACGATGAATGGTGTTTCTGGGACAAGAGTTGCCGCACAAGAATAGGACTGGAACTTGTAATATGCAGCTACGCATTTAATGCTAAAATGAAAAAAAAAAACATTTTTTTTAAATGGACACTGTTCTTAAAAAACAGTGACTGCACACAACAGCATGATAGTATATAAACAACTTGGAAAAAATCTTACTGCATGTCTATGACTATATTAAAGAAATAAAATTGTTATTACGCACCTATGACTTTGTTAAAGAAATGGAATTATTATTGCATACCCATGACTTTACTTTAGAAATAAAATTCTCATTGTATAACAACGTTAATGTAAAAAACAATTATGATGGCATATTTCTAACAGCATTAAAGATATATCTATCCCGAAAAGCCATAAGAGCTACAAAAAATTACATGAAAATTATTATAATTATTACAAATTCTTAGTTTATAATAATCATGAGATCTTTGTGACTATAACAAGTTAATTTTTTGTCCCCATACACACAATGTTAGGTATACTTATTTTAAGCCCTCATCACAACACATGTCCCGATAGCTCATTTGGCTAGGACGTCCACCTTGCTGGCGACTCTAAAGTTCTACAGTTTATTCCGCCCTGATCCAGACGATAATTACCATAAAATATACACATAAGGGCAAAACCCTAACAAAATATATATTACGAGATGGCCTAACGATTGACAAAGCAGTGCTGCCTAACAGGCGACGAGAACCAACATGGCGGACAAGAGTGGTGCACTCTAGCATCATAAACATGGATTAAACCCGCATCCCTAGCAGTCGACAAGGGAACTACAACCGACGACATCCAAGATGACGGATGACTGTGGTATATTCGGGAAGTCATAAACAAAGATGGGGACAGAGAGGCAGGAGAGAGAACAGGCAGGAGAGAGAGGCAAGGAGGAATGACAGAGGATGAAGTAGCAAGATTGAATGACAGAGCATGAAGTGGAAAATTCTAGAAACGAGATGGTGGATAGAAACAAGATGTTGGACGGAAACAATATGGCGTATGGAAACAAGAGGGTGTGTGGAAACAAGACTATGACCGACAAAGGTAAGAAAAAAGGGCACAAGATGTCAAAATCCAAGATTACAGACAACCCACGAATCCCCAGCCCCCAGCCATTGGCCTCCGAGCCCCATAATGTATCTACTCCTGATAATGTTTAAATAAATAAGGGTTTAATGTATTGAAAATATTACTATAGGGGCTTACAAAGCATTGGTATCGTAGTTTTGTTTTGACACATTTACTCACCCGTGCTTCAAAAATGTTGTTTAGCTAAATCTGTAAAAAACATGTTTTACTACACATTTTTGAGAAGATTTTTTATTACTGTCAAAATTTTTCTATTATTCGAACTGCAATAAAGACATACGTAAAGAAAAGAAATGTGTAACTTAAACTTCTTGCTTATATTTTTCATGTATGCTCTGATTAACTGTTACAAAACTATATATTTATTTAATTCGCTATTCAAGAACGACGCATTACTTTCTACATAATTAAACATTTTAAATACGTATTATAACAACTAGGTGGTCATAAAGCGTATTGATTTTTTTAAAGCCATTTTAAAACAGAAAGCTACGGATTTAAATCCCCGCGTTCTGATATCCGTTATCAACTGTATAGAAATAACATAGTCCAAAAATCTCAGCTTAATGTTCGAGTCGAATCTACAAAGATCTCTCACTCATATAGACTTGTCCAGGAATTTTGGGTGACTGTTAAAACTGTAACTGTTTTGTTTTGACGCACTCGCTCAGGCTTGTTTTAACACAGAAATTTGTTGTAAAGGTTGAATAGAACATAAATTTTACTACATTTGTTATGGCAATTTTTTGGTTTACTCTACAAAAGTTTGCGGTTTCCGCCTTACGACATGCGCATACTTAAAGAAATATAGTTAACATCTTTTATTTCACTTATTATTTAATTTATGCTATGATAAGCTATAAACCCTGTATACACTAATTAACAATGCTATTCCAAATGGACAAAATGCTTGTTAGAGAATTAAAAAATATCTAATAGAAACATATTTATTAACTTAAATATAAAATGTTAAGACAGCTAAGCCGACAGTTTTGAACGCCAGTTTAAGAAATTGTGGCATATTTTTAATATATTTTTTAAATTCATGAATTGTTATTTTGGATTACACATATGTAAAGCAGTACCCCTCGACATGAGTTTACGTTATAATAATTTTCATTTTTACAACTTCATTAGTGTTTGTTATTATGAATCNCAGTACCCCTCGACATGAGTTTACGTTATAATAATTTTCATTTTTACAACTTCATTAGTGTTTGTTATTATGAATCCAGAAAAACATAAATATTTTGGATTTGACATCAAATTATTCAGAAACTATGAAGTGTAAAATTATTTTATTCGAGGAGAATGTCATCACATACAATGCATACAAGTTGAACAATGTTTAGTACAATTATCAATAATTAANATTTTATTCGAGGAGAATGTCATCACATACAATGCATACAAGTTGAACAATGTTTAGTACAATTATCAATAATTAATGTTTTGTTATCCAACATTCTTAAGATGACAAACTCAGCGGTCTAGGCCTAGGTATTTCAACTTTATCTATTGCCTTGCTTTATGTCTTTATGTATGGGTAGTGCAACTCCAACACTGTAAATAATGAAGTGCAACTAACCATGACAACTGTAGGGTAATATTCACTTGCTGTGTATGGGAAGGCATTTTTTTGTTTACTTGAAATATAACATAACGCACGGTGGAGTGAAAATAAGTTAGGCGATAGAGACTAACAGGGCAAGTAAATGAATAAGGAAATAATATCGAGATTAGCTCAGAACCTCCCTGCGCATCTCCGGAGCATTGTTTTAATAGCTCAACGGGCTGTTTGAAATGAAACAAGACTCTGTAACAGAAAGTTTGTAGGAGTGACATACGTTATGACATGAATAAAAGTAAGCAAAATGTGTTAGTTATTAGGATGAAAATTATAAAATTCAATTAGCAATGGAAATTTTTTCACACAACGAGATATTTACCTTACAGGAATGCATTTATTTACAGAAATGTTTTAAAATGTTCCACGTGTATTCTTGCACAACATTTTCAGATTACGGAAACTCTAAACATTCCGTAAGTTATTGAGTGCAACACGCTTTACAAAGATACAAATTGTACTCTTAACAAACTTTAGGTGTTTTTGAACAGAAATAACTACTTTTGTTTATATATCACGAGTTCGAAAATTTTTTTGTAATAAAAATAAATATTTTTATCTAATTTTTTGTTAAATGTTTCGTTCACCGAGAGATTAAAATTACAGCCCCTTTACACATGAACGCTCAAGGCAGTAATGACCAAGAATTAAATTTAGCCCAACTAATTTTGTGGTAATTTAAATAGAAGAAATCCAGTTCTTTGGGCAGACAATTTACCATCCTCTAGCGACTGCCAGGTACAACAATACGGGACAAAAATGAGCAAGGTTAATGAATTTAAGAATGTCAGTTTCTAATTCCTTGATTTGAAGGAATTGTGCGGTTTGGGTACGTATTTACTTACGTGTTGTTAGTAATATTATCTTACTTAAGATGCAATTAACTCACTTATTTTTCGGATACGTTTCCTGAAGTTTGACATAATCCTTGACATGTAGTCTCAATTTGCCATCAAAAAGGTTCGGTAAAAAGTGCGTTGGGTGCATAATGGTTTCGGGACCGACATGTTGTTTTTGCATGTCCTCTGAATTGCAATAGCGAATCTTCGAAATTAATTTATTATATTTTCATTCTAGTTCACAGGAACTTGAACATAACAACCNGAATTGCAATAGCGAATCTTCGAAATTAATTTATTATATTTTCATTCTAGTTCACAGGAACTTGAACATAACAACCCGCACAACATTCTGCCAATTTTCTGAAGTATTCTCAAAAACACGATTTAGAGAACCTTATATTGGCTCATACATNCCCGCACAACATTCTGCCAATTTTCTGAAGTATTCTCAAAAACACGATTTAGAGAACCTTATATTGGCTCATACATGTTTCACTGACCTACTGCATTAATCTTTATTACTAATTAATCTAGTATACACGGGTAAAAATATTTAATACTTAATATTTTGTGTGGTTTAAATGTGTTAAGAACACACAGAAACGCCATATGTAATCACGTAAACATGACGTTTACTATTGTTTATAGTTATTGTGTAAAATAAAGGTTTAGTGTTTGAATTTATGTGGTTTAATTGTTCATGACGGCTAGGAGAGAGAGAAAGAGAGCGAATGTGTGTTTGGAGAGCGGAGCCGAGAGATTTGGGTATCTCTTAATATCGGGGTCTTGAGAGCCAATGAAGGAGAAGCAAGGTGGAAATGGAGTAGCAATGGAACGTATGGGCACATCAATGGGAGATCCCCGAGAAAACCCGCCGACCAGTGGCATCGTCCGGCAGGATTCCTACATGCGAAAATCCGGAAGTGATCCGCCGGGAATCGAACCCGGTAGTTTTTGGTGGGAGACGAGAGCTCTATCCGCTACACCACTTCGGTCCGAAAGAGATATATATATAAATAAATAAATATATATATATATATATCTCTGAACAACGAGATCCTGAAAGACGACGGATAGTCTTCGTGCCAGACGAATGCACTGGGAATAAACGTAAAGGTACTTTTGATTTCTGCAACAATGTTGCCTCGATGAATCTACGGGGCAACAGTGAACTCACGATTAGCAAACCGACTTTCATCATGTCGACCAGGATTTTATCAGTGGCGGATAAGAGTTAGAATTTTCGTATATGGATTTGCTAGGATGTATCGCATTTCTTCGCGTCTCGATAACATTTACTCATTTAATGTGATGTCTTTAGGTACAAGAGCAACTAGTAGGTCTCAAAAAAAGGCACAGTCACTCGAGTGACCGCTATATCAAAAACTGTAAAAAAGAAAATTAAAATAAATTTCCCATACTCGAACCGAAAGCAAATTACGATTGCAGCAAGGAAAAATTACACTACAATCTCACAATAATTTTACACATTAAGTGTAGTGATTTTGCAGAAACTGTTATAAATAAGTCCTTTACAAAAGTAGGGAAAATGTCCTTGAAAGGTAATTGGTATTGCCTGTTTTTGTAAAGGAAAAAAATAAGGGAAAATTACTGCATGTGTAATGCAGTATTCTCTACACTGCAAGGCAAATTTCCTTGGCAAAAGTATGGGAAAATACTTTAAGATGTGATCAAATGTTCTGTACTCTGCAAGGTAGTTTCGTTGATAAAAATTGAGGAAAAGTACCTTGACAAGTACAGTCTGCATTGAAAATTTGCTTGAAAAGAGCAAAGGAAAGATCTCTGACAAGTGTGTGTATATATATATATATATATATATATATATATATATATATATATACTTGACAAAATAATGTTAAAAATCACTTAGCAGGTAATGCCGTACTCTATCCACTATTCAGAAAATAATATACTGCAGGCTGAACTACATCTCCCCTGTAATACAATGATGCAAATTGCAAGGGGGTTTGAATTTTCGACTACCAGAAACGTGCTTGCTCTGGAGCAATAGAATACCCCGAGTGCAGTTATGTGGCATACTTACCTCCTGAACGTCATCGAGGTATTGCCTTTATTTAAATGGCACTATAATATTGAAGTAAATATTTTGTGCTAGAGCCTAACAGCACAAGTATGTCAATCCACTGACTAGCGCACAGATTCCAATTTCGTGAATACTAGATTTGTATGGGCACTTCTGGCATTTGTTTAGAACACTGCAGATAGCAATGTTGTGATTAAGAATTTATTTGATTGCTAAAGGCTGTTCACGGTAAAGTGAGCACATTTAAAATTAACCGTGGAAAAATGTCACTACCCCTGCCTACATACAATTTTACGAGCATACAGACTGCCATGCACCCAGTAAAGTTGGAAATTATGTATGGAGTATAGTTCCATGTTTTAACTTTGAATTAAATTTTTACGTGAATATTTGTGAATACTATAATTGTTTATTTTATTTTCTGTTTTTCTTAATGCAAATAGCTGTAAAAGTGAGCAAATTTGTACAAAATTTTATTTTCTAATAATTTCACATTTTCCTTGGACCGAGGCACGAATAAAGAAATCAGGCCCGTGGCAATGTTAATTCTACATTTGACTGAAAATTACACAATGCGCATACAAGCAGATCTTAAGCAGGCTTTCAAAGTGCTCAGTTTGCCGTGAACAGCCTATACCCATATGGAAGACACAGAGCATATTTAAAATTTATAGAGAGATCCTTACTGTTAAATGACCAATGGATGTGCATGTGGTCTAAGAATGTTAGTAATAAAATTAAATAGTTGAGATCCTTCCCATCGTTAAATTGTTCTGGAAATGGCAGAATGGTTTTCTTGTGGGTGCCTTTTCTACCTTTACCCAGAAATGAAAGTCATCTCATGGGGTCACGTGGACAGTAAGTAACCTTCAAGCGTGGAGCTTTCTTAGCTAAGTTGCTGCCACAGCTTAACCATCAATTTCAAAAGTGTCCACATTACGTTTTGTCAATTCTAAGACGTATTGCCATGGTAAATGAGTGATTTTTTTATGCTGGACCTTATACCAGGTTTAACCTGCCCGAAAGAAAGCGGAAGGGTGGTAAAGTGGCACGGTTACGATTTTTTCAACTGTTTTCGATTACTGAATTCCAAGTTAAGTTCATGGTTAAAACACTACAGTGTTGAAGCTTGGCCATATGCCAGTAACTAATCATAAAGTTGTACCTGCCAGTATTGTAAGCGATTGCGCCTGAGATAAATAATGTTTAACATGATTCAGAGAATGTTTGCTGCAAATTTCAGATGCCACATTTAAATTAATTTTTGTGATAGTGTTAAATTTTTCTTAGAAATAAGTTTTTATAAGCTCAATGACTTCAGTTATTAGTAGATATCAAATATTGTCTCTTCTAATTGGTTTCGGCAGGGCAGTCGCTTTAATAAAACTAGATAATTATTGGTCTCCTTTTTTTTTTACTGACACTGTATGTCTCTGCATATTTGTGAAAAGTTCTTAACACAGCAGCCTGATTAGGTAGAGAGTTTAAATTCTGGTTTAAGAATAAAGTGACAACTGACACCACAAAAGAGGAAAACACCTCAACTTGTATTGCAATATCTCTATGCTGTAATGCAAATACACTTTTAAAAATTGAGTAAAATCCTTTATAAGTTCTAAATAAAATTGCTTCATAAAAGGAAAACAGTAAGAGAAAATTACCTGACAAGTAACCTTTTAAGCTTCACTTCAAAGACCAACAATTCATCTCAATTCTATGTTATCTGCATTATCACGCTGAGTCTTTGTGAAAATGAGACGCACCTTACCGCCTTCAAGAGCCTCCTACATCTACTGTACCAAAACAAATGGTCATCGACATAAATTTGTGGCATGATGATTTGCAAATGTAAATGTTTCAGCTCATTTGAAGAACAATACAAGCAAGTTACTGAAATAAGTATTTTGTTTCTGATCGAAACGAACCTTCAGCCTTTCAGCTGAACATTATCCGTAAAGCCATTTCTTCCAGCAGCATTATGTTGTAAGAGTATACGTTGCAACTGGAATATATGACCAGCAAAATACAGTAATCCATGAAAAAAATTCCTCGTACAACTAATGGACAGGGGCATCATTCACAGGTAGATCAGGCTCTTTCTCAGTAACTCCTACTTACCAAGAGAAAAATCACCTTTCATTTAGTTTCCTTGTTACATTATAACATCTATGTTGTCCCTTCTCTATGAAATGCCCAAATAGTTGGCCTCCAGTAATAAAAAAACTATTCTCTCAAGCCCCACTATTATTAGTATCACTATCCCAGACAAAAACAACACTGGCAAAATGAAAATTTCAATTACAACTATTTTGATTTAAATTGAAATAAACGTTTCGAAAAAAATTTATTACCATAAATGTATGTATTTTGATGTAAAGTATTGACAAAAATACTGAAGGTGAAGTTGGTAGTAAATAAGGAAAATCAGTTCTACAAAGGTATATTACTAAAATAGCCTTGTTAAAGTTTCAATAATGCTCCGAAACTTTCATTTCTTTTTTTTTTATGCATGCAGAAGTAGACTGTTATTCTGATTACGTTGTGAATTTGTATTGGAGTAAGGTTTAACTGTGAACAGGCATTTTGCCAGAATTTGCTGTTATTTTAATTTTACTTCAGTTTTATTATTTTCTATTCCCTCATTGGTAGAATACTAAATATGTGGAGGGCAACTGCCTTGTGCAAAAGCTGTGAGTGAGTCATGCATTAGTTTACTAGTACATGTCCTAGTTTACTAACAAAAATTTAAATACTTCGTCGAAAGTCAAGATATGTTGTTTCTGTGGGGTGAAATAACTGAATAAACGGGAAAGTGTTTTGTGTTCTAATTAAAATATTTTTAGCGAAAAATGAATAGAAACTGCATGTGGATGGTGTAAAATTCTTGGGAAACTCAAATGATAGCGAGTGGTTTTAGGCACTTTTAGGCCTAAATATCTTGACAGTGTGATCACTAAAAACTGATTGTCATTGTGACAATGTGTGTCACATGAGCAAGTCTGCCATCGTCAGATTGCCCTGTCATCCTTATTGTTAAATATTTTTTTTATGTTTTCACTGAAATACACACAAATGAAAAAAAAAGTTTAATCTATGTATGGTTGCTATTGTTATAAAACAGCATATTCATATTCTAATAAAAACACATGCACTTCTTGCTATAAAAATTTTTAATGAAAATATTTTTACGACGAAATAATGAAATTTTAATGAAGAAATCAGTTAAATTTATTTACCATAAACTTAAGGCCCTAAAAAAGGTATGTGAACTGTAGCCAGAAAGCACAGGACAATATTACTGATCTTCTCTTCTCTCTTTACTCCGCATGGAATGGAAAACCCAACCACCCAACCCTATTGTTACTGAGCTTCTGTTTACACTAATGCGGATACTAGATGTGTGGGTGTAGTTTGACTAAAGCTCTTATAGATGGCATAGTCAGATGCAGAATGACTGTAACTATGTTGTGAAGCATTGGCTATTATCTCGTTCAGTTACAACGTTCTCAGAGGGAGTGGGAGAGCCAGACAGTCTGTGTGTTGGTTTATTGTTTGTATTGACATAACCTCAAAAATATGCATTTCTGAATCAAGTTATTATTTTGGGCATGTATATATATGTGTGTATGCAGGATACATACATACATACATATATATAATTCTAATTTCATTCAGATTGTACTACAAAAAAGGTTGCCCCCCCCCCTTATCCCTTCTTTTCCAAGCGTAATGGGAATGTATACGCACGCCTATGCACAAATTATATTAAAATACTATACACCGCACATGAAACATTATTTGAATTTTATCTACACTTTAGTTCCATAATGTTGGCTACAATTAAATTTGTATTAGCTGGTACGAAAAAATTGTCTTTGGTGCGATTACTTTATCCTAACCGCACATAGGAAAACAAGTTTTGGATTAAACAAGCTAATGTCATTTTATGAAATACACTGTCATTAGCTATGTTTCACACTTAGTATTCTGACGAAATTTTATCAATATCAATCTAGGCATACAAATTTTATAAATGAAAATCATGTTCTTGTGAGAGAAGCTAATGTGAAATGTTTTCTGTAATCACGACCTGTAGAAACTAAATGCCTGATCGAGTTCACAAAACTTGCCTAGAGTGATACAATTTACAAAGGAATTATGGCATAAAGATTTGGAAAATTCAGTACAGCCACAGAGCTACATGGCAAGTGATTTCTCATTTATATGTAGCTGTATTAACAGTCACTTTCTTCTACATTGTATGTTTATCACTGTTTTAACTTATACATTATGAGCAGGACAATTTCAGAGTAAATTTTTATACATCTGTAAATACTGTTATGACTGTAATAATTACTACCATGTGTAAATATAATTTTGAAGAATTCTACTAAAAGAAAATAATGCTTGGAATCACTTAAAACACGCACTTCATTTAATTCTACAAATTTAAGTATATAATTTCAGACAGCTATGCTGTATGAAGAAATAAAGAAATAAATGTGAGTGAGTGAAGAGATTTAGGCGGCTCTTAACAGCGAGGTTTTGAGAGCCGATGCGGGTGATTAAGGTGAGCATGGAGCAGAGCCGGAACGAAGGGACGGGGGGAATGGGAGATTCCCAAGAAGAGCCGCATACCAGTGGCATCGTCCAGAACGATTCCCACATGCGAAAATCCGCGAGTGGCCCTGCAGGGGATTGAGCTCGGTTCGCCTTGGTGGGAGGCGAGCAGGCTAACCGCTCAGCCACCGCGGCCCCTTAATACATGTGAGCACATAATCCTTACAGTGCATACTACTTCTGAAAATTCAAACAGGTCACTCGTTAAATGAAGATGAACTAAATGGCAACTGGCTGGGTGTATGAGGAGATAAAATGAAAATCATGTTGAAGCCAAGGTCGAAGCCCTCTGCAACTATTTCAATTATCCACATAAAATACACCACATTCTTGTGATCTTGGAAGGGTTGGTCTGTGTGATATAACTTTATATTGATAATGAAACAATTTTTGTGAAATATTGTAATAGGGCCTAAAAGTTTAAAGCAATATATTGCAATATAGTGATGTCGGCGATGTGCTATGCTGGCAATATGCAATATTTGCGGTATATCACAATCAATTTTCCAAACTCTGGGGGAGCGATGTATCACATTGATGCCAATGTCGTCGACATGTTTTGAAACACTATTAAAAAGTGTACATCGCACAGCTCTACGGGATGTAGAACACAAAAGTAAATTAACACTAATATACAAACAGTGGATTGAGTGGAGTATTTATATTGTACAGCACAATGGCTATAATTTGATGTTTTTTATTTACTGAGTAAATACTGTGTCTTTTGAGCAGCTCATGTAAACGTCATGTGAAGGACACAAGGCAATGTTTATACTTTTTTTTTTACATGGCCAGCCATAGTTCGAACCCTGCATATGTGACTTTGAACCCCTACAACTACAACTTTCTGGAAAATGTTTATACAGATCTCTGGAAAAACTTGTAATTCAAATAATATAAAATGCAGGATGCATCCTCACGGCCATCCAGAGGGGCGTGTGGACGGATGCGGCCGCACAAACCCTCGCACCCGGAAAAAAATTTTATTTTGAAGTTTGAATATGAACTGTTAATAAGCCGGTGCTGTTGATGATTTTGATAAATGGCAGCTATTATTTTAATAATTATTTGTAATGTAATAACACATACTTACTTTTCTGTGAAGGAAAAAAATTATTTACAATTAATTTGCGTATTTAATATTTTAATAAAGTTTTCCTTTTTGTTATACGCGTGTCATTAGAGTTTTTCCGAACGGTGATTGCGTTTGGAAAGGGGAATTAACTAGTTTGGATGGGAAGATCCTTGCAAACGTTCTTCCTCACTTTCGCTACGGACGGAAGTGTGCTTGCTATGCGAGGATACAAATATAACACTACTTGATTAAAAAAAACTTAATTTTGCACACTTTTTCAGCAACTTAAAAAACTGCGGTAGCACACACAATTATTTAAAACACAAGACTTTTTAAAATATTAATGAACTCAAAAAAAAATTATTTTAAGATATGTGTGAACCAAAACCTTGCCGATTTGTAGCATAATTTGAGTACTTAGTGTATGTAATATACTGGCTTTCTGTCTGCGGTTTCACCCGTGTGTACTAAATTACGCAGCTACTTATTTCCTTTACCTAAGAACCTGTTTGTACACAACATTAGTGGTTCTGCTCTCGGTTGCTAGGATTACCAGTTACTAGGTGAGCTTACTCTGGAGCAGGCAACGCAGATCGGCCCACATGAGTGGCAGTCCACCCTCAGATCTCTCTCTGCCGCCTTTAGTCACAGTCCCTGGACTTCACTAATAGTCACAGCGAA
>NQII01000826.1:86346-124636 GCA_002778355.1 Clitarchus hookeri | reverse complement strand
CTCTAAAATTCGAAAGGGTACTCAAATGGAACGATATATATGTACGCTATAAAACATTTTCCCTTGTTTACATCCAGTGAAGACTGTGGCCTCGATTATATTTTTTTTTCAAGCAATTGCTTGCGTCCTGAAGCTACTGCAGCATTTTGGTGGTAACATTAATATAGCTCCAAATTTTGCGAGAAGCTTGTGTGGTGGCAAGCCAGGTGGGTAGATGCTGTTGATGAACTCGACCGAATAATGCACTGCTGCATACGTTTCTACGACTGTGCCTACAAATTTGTACTACATTTTACCCCTTTGAACTCAAGCAATCTATACTTTTGATTTATTATATTATTAATGTTGCTCAATTCTCTCAACATATTCTCCTACTGCAATATTTTTAAACTACTTATCAATTAACTTAAAAAATGCAGCATTAAGACTGCATAAACTAATTTTTTCTTCTGAGCATTTCAAGATGTAGTGCTATTAGAATATACTGAATTTACAAATTTTATTATAGTTAATACAATTTCAGGTTTGTGTTGGAAACCAAATTATAAACAAAACACGTCACAATTGTTACAACATGCGAGTTTGACAGTTCTGTAATTGATTCGTAAGTTTAAATTTCTGACAGTTCTGTCTGTAGGAAACACCTTAAATGTTCCGGATTTCACTCTTCATCGAAAATGATGTATGAAATCATCAATTGTGGTATCAAATATGATCTAAACACATACTCTCTGTCTCATATGACTTAGAAATATTTTGACAGTCAGTGAGTGGCAACTTGACGAAGGAACGTAGGTGGGGGATCTGGGTTCAAACACAACTCGCCCCCCAAAATTCGAGATCCACTTTGTCCAAAAAAGTTCCGAAAAGTGAAATTATTAAATTTTAATTACATGTGTTTCAATTGTTATTTCCTAATAAAATTCACTGTTATACAAATTCCAATAAACTAGCTGTAACAGTAATCATAACGACAGATCAATTGAAAATCATCTTTGTCTTATAATAAAAATAGGCAGCAGTTAACCATTGAACACAGTCCTTAGCCCGTTACTACACTTCCCTATCCGCCTCAATGGTCTTGCGGTCAGCGACAGGACCTGCATACCTACTCTCACTCCACACTTGCCACCACCGCGGCGGAGGGATGTAAGGTATTTATTCCAAGAAACTTGTTTCTGTGTTCCTGCCATTCCCCTGCGTACTAAAGATCCCAGTGGGAGTCACAACATTCTTCCTTTTATATGCTCACAAAAGGACAACTAAACTCATCTTCACATAGTTGCGAACCGAGCCAAGCCAGTTAGTAGTATGTTACGTTCAACATTTACTTTACAGCCGTTTGTGCATAATTGTGACATTGGAGAGCATGCTTGTATGGTGGTTCGCAAATCAGGAAGAAAAATATTGGTGAGTAGATTTCCTGAAACCTATAGTAAAGAACAGGCTCGCCGGAAATGTTTGAAATTTTAAAAATTAATGTTAACAGGGCAAGTTCCCCAAATTATAGTACGTATATGTAACACAGATGTAACACTGTTGATCTTAATTATATTCTGTACTTTGTGGATACAACTAGCAAATACGCATTTCTAACTATTAAGCGAAGGTGATCGTAGTTGGCTGCTTAGGTCGCAAAACTGGTTAAGAATGCCAACAATAGTTACTGTATTATATTGTTACCGGGAGTTTGCAAATTAAGAGTTATTGTGTTTTATAAACAGTCCAAAGGTCAAATGCTGCAATTTAAAAATAGACAGGGCGCGAAAAGACACATTCTTAAATATTGCTGTGCCGCATGCGCCGTGATTTAGTGATAGTGGATGACATAAATATAAAAAGACAACGGCATTGGAAGCACATTTGTGTAATTTTCATGTTGCCAAGAAAACAAAAACAAATAGGTTTCTACCACTTCTCTGTAGCAACATCTTTACTCTGAAAGGAGTACTTCTATTTTATCAATAATAAAATATTTACTAGTACTTTGTAGTTAGTGGTGGTGGATTTGTGTTGTAGTGATATGGAACTGAGTGGGATTTAATTAAAATATTGTTATCAACAAGTGAACAACATCTTTATGTGGGTGATGTCAAAATCTTGTAAATCTCAAAGGCTAGTGGGCGTTCTTTAAGGCAATTTTAAATGTCTTACACATTACAAGATTGATCGCACAAAAATTACAGTGATGTGGCAATGTGTGTTACATTACCCGTGTGCTGTTGTAAGGTTGTCCTTTTATCCTTGTGGTGACTGTCCTGTTGAAACATATAGCAATTTTAAAAACCTACAGTAAATTCTCAATTTTTGTTAATTTATATTGTTCTGATGTCAAATGAGCCTGCTTTCTGTAGCATAAAAATATTCAATGACTGTTAGTAAATCAGTGAAGCTGAAATAGCACAACGCGATCAAGCACAGTTTGTTAAACTTGTCTAGGATTATTGTTTGCATCGCAACGATGACCTTCGTCTTTGTCGTTTGTACTGTCTTCTTCATTTTGTAGTACATTTAGGCCACGTTCTTTGTCAAAATTTTTCTATTAATTCCATTTGCAATATTATGACTTTTTATTTCTTTGAGATACAAGTTATTTAATCATGCCATTTGCTATATTAGCACACTTGTTAGTAGATGAGTCAATATTCTGAAGTCATTTGCTTAAAGCATTGATAAAAGCCAGATATTCTGATAAAACCAATAAACATAGTATAATATCTAACGGTTTTATGGACGAAAGGATTTCTTTAGCTTCCGGAATTTTGGAGTACCTCATATCAGTCGTCATTTTAGTTTTAACAGCAATAATTGCTTAATAGTTTCTCTTTACAGATAAAACAGCAGGAGCTTTTCAAGATCAACGGGTGTCACTTAACTTGTGAAGCTCGTGAGGTCCTGGGAAGATTATTTTATACATATTTCTGCATTGATTTTAAATCTGCATGGGTGTCTGGGTAAGAGAAATACTGATACAAGCTTTGCAGAGCATTGAAAAACTACATCTGAAGCCATTGTCTTCGCAAACCGCAACAAGTTCTAAATATACTTTATGTGCTAAACAATGAACGTAAAGAGTTAAAGGATTACTGTCCTCTACAATGGTTTGGAGTCCAATTTGAACCCCAGACATAACGCTTGCAACATTGTACGATTGCCTAACCCTGGCAGCATTGATACCAAGTTAAGTAAGAACTGACACAATAATACCTACTTGAAAAGCCGCAGGTATTGAGAGAGACGCGTACTCCGTAACTATAATTCTTTTCTTCAATTCATGACCACTTATGTAACGCACACAAACCCATAGTTGTTAGAATATGTGTGAATTAGCTTCATCTACCAAAACAGAATAAAATCCAGCAACATTAATTTTATCTGCATTGACTTGTAAAACTTTCTCTTTAACAATCATTAACAGTTCATTTTGACCATCGTGGCTAGTCATGTTAAAATAGTTGTATATCTCGTGGAACTTAACATCACACTTACAAAAAACTCACGCAGCACTAAAACGTTTCCCTTAGTCTCAGAATCATCAGATTCATGATTATCCCTTAATGTAAGAAATATTAGAATGTCTAGTTTATTTTAATAGAACATGTTTTCAATAAAAAACTACTTATGGATTACGGATATCTGTGTTGATACAGCTTCAAAAAGTTTTCTATAATAAACCTTCTTGGGCATGGAAAATGCGCGTGATACACTCAGAGCATGGTTTTCTAGTTTCGAACAAGGTTTTTTCGAAATCTGCATTCCTTTTCTCAATTTGCAAATCTTCTGAATTGCTAAAAGTAAAATGCCTACAAGCGCATCAAAAACCAGCGTCCAATATATCCGACTCATTCAAATTTCGTGTGATATGAAATGGAAAAGCTTAATTTTCTCATACTTGGAAATTCTGTGAGGGGGTAGTGATGAAAACTGGGCGAGTTAGACAACTCTGCAAATCCTCAAGTTCAAAGCATTTATACGACGTAGAAGTAGATTAGCTGGTTCTCGACGACGAAGGGCTGATTACAGATGTTCATGGGCTGACTCCACTCCCGGGTTAGCGGTTTTTTCCACTTCCCTTTCACACCCCGCATTTCCCTCCTTTTGATCACTTTGTATGGAAAAAATACCGCATGTCTGTCGCACGCTTTTCACTCAGTTTTATGCAAGTTACTTTTAGAACCAATTAAAAAAATTAAACTAAGCAGACAGTAACAAGATCTCACAAATCATATTTAGTTACAAAAGTAAAACGTGAACGCTGCATCGTTCAGTTGTACTCACGGTTGAGGTTGACTATTTGTTTTGATATTCGAGGTACGACTGACCAGGTTGGCGAAGGCCAGCTCTATTTACGAACAAATACGATGTTAGAGAAAGACATGTGAATTATGGCTAACATTTAGTACCAAAGAACCAAAACTAATGTGCTTCTAGCTTTGTATACTCTACAGTGAGCTTCCGAGAAAAGTATATTGTTGGGTCTATAAATGTAATTGGTATATCGAAACAATACATTCATTTATTTCATTCGATTTTTGTATTAGAATTAGTTTTCCTTTAAGGATTGCGACGGGAATTATGTAACGGAATTTCTCAAATCCCTTTCTGTATTTCGCATGNACACTCTACAGTGAGCTTCCGAGAAAAGTAGATTGTTGGGTCTATAAATGTAATTGGTATATCGAAACAATACATTCATTTATTTCATTCGATTTTTGTATTAGAATTAGTTTTCCTTTAAGGATTGCGACGGGAATTATGTAACGGAATTTCTCAAATCCCTTTCTGTATTTCGCATGTTCATATTAAACTTTCAAAGATAAGTTGCACAGATAATGCGATTATCCATAAGCAAGCCAACTTAGTGATCAACCACAGTCTTAGATCGGTTAATGCCATACAGATAGATGGCAGCTAAGTTACAATGAAACACACATTACAATGCATAATGTAGTATAGACGAAGTCTTTCACAGTTCTCTGTAGCTCACCAAAGAAAGCCATAACAATAAAATATCGTAAAATATATTATTCTCGACCACAATCGTTACATAAATCAACAAAATTACTTTGAAACAACACAAGTGATATATAGGAAGTAAATGCCACACCACACGAATGGCGATGGCAACAAAGAAGCTCAGTTATGTAATTATATTTTGTTTTTGAATTTTTTATTTACCTTTATTAGAGTAGTATTTATTAAAATATACTTATTCCCCTTTTTTTGGCGAGGGAAGCCTCCACCCCCCCCCCCCCNGTATGAAAGGTGAAATGCCGATTTCCTGAAAATGCGTGTTACGAGTATATGAAGATCTTTTTGTCTGTCAAAAAGCATTATGTTGAAATGAACAGGGAGATATAGATTTAACAGACAAGAAATTTGTCTCGAAATTTATTGTTCATGAAGTTTATTCAATTTTGAGTTTGATGTTTAGTCATTACGATTATGTACAGGAGGCTTCAAGTTATGGAGGTGTCCTTGTTTATAGTGAGCCCAAATGTACGGGATGAATGGCTTAACTCACAGCAAGAGTCGGACTCAAACCACCGCCGATACAGCGAACTTGGTATACTATCGCGACTACTTTGCTACTCTTTATGATTGTGATGTGGTTATATACTTTAAAAAGTGCATATCTTAGGAGTACGATTTGATAACTGTTACAGCATCGTTGTTGCTCACACCCCGCATTCACTCGGTGCGTAGAATTACCGGCCGCTCTGTTTTACTCGACAGGGAGTTAAAATATCATGTCGAAAATTCTACTCGCATTCGTTCCTCTCATGTATTTAAACTACTCGAGAAATAGACATATGTCACAGAAAGTAAGTTATAAGCAAGATTCTCATTTGGGCGTTGAACCACACAACACACGGACATGCCCATCACATACGAAGTGCCTTTGAAAGGTCGGCAGCTGTATTCTTTTAGGCGCGGCCACATGTACGTGTGTACATAGGCTAGAGTGGCAGGCTAGCGCCGGCCCTACACCATGCTCAATTCCTTAAAGTTGAAGTGTCGATTTCTCTCAACCTTTTTAAACACTCTTGAGAAAACTACTTATCAGTGTGTGTTTATTTCTAGGATATTTATTTTTCCCTCATCGTACACAGATGCAAAATAGTGTTCTAAAATGAATACCTAACTTTAGTGTGTGATACGTTTATTTAGTCTGAAATATTTGTACGTAAATATTACTGTGAGTAAGAATAAAACTACAGTATGTAAAACGTCTGTCCTAAGTGGGTGTACATACTACAACATATTAGTGCCTTTGGCTTTTGTTACTTTACTTAGTAATTTTAAGAAGTTGTTAACCAGATGTGCGATACCAGCATCTTGCCGGATATGCCAACTTCTCAATCCAGTTCTTTCTTCCGTCACATCTCCGCCCTCACTCTCCTGCAGTCCCCTCTTTCTTTTGTTTATACAGGTTGTTGAAAAACATGGGAGATGCTTACAGGTTGTATTGTATGTAATACATAAAGCAAAAAAAAAAAACTTTAACGCATGGCTGATTTAGCTTTCGAGGAACTGTCTTCCGTAATTTGGGGGCCTTCTTACGGCGTACGGAGTTTACATGCAGTTGAATATGGTACACAGCCTAAGTGTCTGTGTCGCGCTACCGGAAATGTTTAAAATGTTCACCATGAGCATCAACAAAGCCGCGCAGACGTCTTTCAGTTGATTATCTCATTCGTACAAGAACACCTACGTTGTGTTTGACGCGAATGTTCTAGAATGAATCCATGCAAAACTACGGAAGTGTATACATATTGGCAACAGGAATGCTGTCACCCAAAACGTTTACTGAACCCAAGGCAGAAATCGATGGTATTTAGGCCAGTCGAACGAGCTGGCCACGTAATGGATAACTAGAGTAACTTATGCATTGTGAAGTTGCAAGTGTGATACGTCAAACACGCCGTTTATATACACTACAAGCAAGCATAGAGCCAAAATAGCAGTCCACAGCAGGGGTCCACAACACTTTGTGAGACGGGTGGGATTTACATAAGATATTCAAAGTGTTCACCGTCCATTCGCTGGCATGCGGCACCACGCCGCAGAGTACTGCCTTGCGCATTATTCAGCATCTCCTTATCAACTGTAGTAATCGCGCCCTCACATTTTTCTACCATCTACAATGTCATTTGGTGTTAATTTCAATGAGGTAAATAACTGCTTTTAAAAAACTTTGAAGTCAGATATTTGCTTCGATTTTATTGCAAAGAAAGATATTTTACCCCGAACGCATTACAAAGCTTAAAATATTACAAATATCCACTCGCTCTAACACTTGAGGAATTTGTTACGCATCTTAACGTACTTACATACTTTGGAGTAATAAAATTTCTAAATCTTAATTTTTAAGGACGTTTACCTACGTTGATGAAATATGTAGGTTCTAAGTATTATTTTATTTCTATTTTAATTTTGTAGAAGATATCATCCCACAGATTTTTGACTTGAGTTAAGAATAACGCTGTTATTTTGCAAATCCCTCTGCAAGTGGCTCTAGCGAAGTTTTCTCAAAAACTACATATATGTTTTTCGGCTCTGGGCTCATAATATCAATGTAAATTTAATAATTTTTTTTTAAATCCAAGTTCCAACCATACAACTGACAGTATGTAACGCTTCATAAGAAACAATAAACGACTACTAGAAATGAACTAACTATTTCTGCGAAAACCACAAGTTTATCATCCCAGCAGAGTTTTCGTCTGAATATTTATGTGAGTCGAGTTTATCATGATCTAGGTGGCTCCTCCTGAAATACGACATTTTTTTAAAACTGACTAACCAAAGTGTCACGATTCGCCAAAAATGTATACAGATCATGTGTTATTAATGCAAAGCAAGCCACTTAGTTGGGAATAAATAACATGCAGATCCGCAGAGCATTAAAATTGTGCAACCAATAGCTGCAAAAGTTTTTTAATATTGTGCAAAAATAAGTGTTCATAAAAAATAATAATTCATTAGTGTTAAAAGAAGTTCAATAAATCACCGTTCGAGAAATACACTAAATCACCGTTCAACAAATACACCAAATCAAATTAATTTTATTACAATTTAGCTGAGATCTCATTTGTAAAATTTTAGATATATGAAACATTGAATTCATTAGCAGCTAATGGGACTTTATGAGTGGATAAAATCAATAGAATTGATGTAATGTATTACGTTGACTTAACCGATTAATATGTTTTGGCTGTACGTGTGACCACAAGCCAGTAAAACCTATGTCGTAATTTCTAAAATAAATTAATTTCTATACAAGTTAGTTAGGTTTCTTTGTATTACTTTTATAAACATATGGCCTTGTTTTTAAGTTAATGTTTAATTATAAAAAATATTTTCAAGTTGATCATGTACGTGTTATTTCAAGCGCATACGTATATATGAAAACAGCAGCAGTTAATTATCCAGTTTAGAGGCACTCGTACTGAAATTTTCGTAACATTTGAGTAATAAGGGAAACACGATTTTATCAATCTGAAATTGTGAGGTGACGTCAGAACCTCAATTTTTTCCTTACGCACAACATTCGTCTGAAACAATAAAATTGAATGACTTCAATGTGCTTACATACACGCCGGTTTAATGCATTCCAATCAGCGAATTTTTAGTAACAGAACTTACAAATGTTTATCAAAATGGACTTGTTAACTAGTCTACTTAAGTATTGATACTAGTAGAATTATTACACTTTGTGCAACTTCTTGAAAGCTACAAGTTTCTTTATGAAACAAAATTGCATATATACCTGTAGAAATTTCTTGTAACATGTAAAAGTTCACTTGCAACTACAAATGTTGACTTGCAGGTTTATGACTCCACTTTATCAAACTTTCCTCACGTTGAGAGTGAATTCTCTTGTAATTGGTAGGCTCGCAAGTTTATGAAGTAGGCCTCAGCCTGTAGACCGGATCACCGATCTGCTTCTCGGCGCTGGGCGCGGGCGACCTTGGCCCGACCACCAAGTCATTCATTAACTTTTAACGGGGGAACTGCTCCCGCAGAATATCTGTCTGCACCAGCTTCGTGTTTGCCCACGTTCCGCAGCAGTTGGAAGTTTGGCAAACAACCGGTGTCATGGAACCACGTATGGTATGACACATGATGACTGATTTAATAAAGTACCGTTTCCTGTAGTCCAGTGATGAGCTTGTGGCGTGCTGAACTGAGAAACAGGCGAAAACAATACCAACGATTATCTACTGTTAGATGCTGCAGAGGCTGCGTGTCAACCGCTAAACGTTCATTTAAAACGAATATCAGTTTTTTCTTACTTTATTTAACGGGTTTTATGTTAGGCTCGAAATTTTCTGGCTACTCTTATTATTTTGTTAGATCTGCCTTTAGTCGTTTATTGGTTTGAATTTTAATACTTATACTTAAACTTTTCTAATTAAAATTTACTGTTTGTGCCCACTGATGGCGGCCATTTTCGTGGGGAAAAAAAATCCAAACGACGTATACAAATTTGATGACATAAATATTAAAGATTAGCATTATTTTTCTTTGTTAAGTTGGAGAAAATATTATTTATATTAGTTCATTTGATGCCTGCATAGATTCTGCCAATATAAAATTTTTTGTAGATATAGCATACTAGGCTAAAATGTTTTTATTGTCGCTATTCTAAAAGTAATGGTCTTTAGATAAGTGAAATGTTTCTCACATCCTGTCATTATTCTCAATCGCCCAGAGCTTCTCTAGCGCGTATGTTTCTCCTCATGTTCCTTTTGTTCTTAATACCGTCACATAGCTCGTTCGCATCGTTCACTTTTTTTTTTGCCGAAGGGAAGCGGAAGAGGAAGAGGAGGAATTGTACAGCGACTACCCTGCCCCCCCCCCCCNAGTTTCCTAAACCTATGTCGAATTCATCACCGAGGCATACTAGATATTCACAGACGTTCACTCCACGCAGATACTGATTATACTACACACTTCTTCGCCTTACGACCATTCACGCTACCACATGAGTGTTTGCACCTCCTGGTGTCTGTTCTGCACGGCAAGTCGCAGGCACGCTTCACTCAGTTTGCAACACTGCTCGTTATTCTGTTGTACGCCATATTTCGCCCCTTGAAGAAAATGCGTTCTAAGCGCAGCTATTTTCACGACAATAAGGGAAAATTTTCGTGAGGTATCAGATGTTTTATTTGGGGAACGTGTTTATTGGATCTAAATTTAAGATATTGCAGAAAATATTTCCTTTCCTTCCATTCATTGTCAAAAGGCAAACATTTGAAGTTAACCATATCATATAATAAACTCACACAGAACAAACGATACTTTGGTAGTTCTTAAACCACGATAATACCTGGTTAGTTGGATACAGTCATTATCTTATCTCTGTTGAGAAACCATTTTTAATCTTTTCACATAAAATCAGTTTGCATTTAATGTTATGATCATAGCAAAAATAATTCGACATTATTATATGATGTCTGCACGAGTGAACTAACAAAAGAAATGAAATATTTAAAACAAATGGAATCAGTCAAGAACATTGATTAATTTAATAGATATCAGATAAGTTGACAAATAGATAATTTTAATGGGTTATTTTATACTGTAAAGAATTTACTACTCATGAAAAAAAAAATCAACTATCGTACTAAATTTAAAAAATGCGAATTTAAGATAAGTATGGCATTAGAGTAAACCTAGATGGCGGACCCGAATGCTGGCTGTGCACTCACTTGTAGCGATTGTTACTATTTTATAATTCATATCCACATATGACCTCGATGGAAGTCATAACTGTGGAGGTCAATACACAGGATGGATACAAACTTTACCGACATACTTCGGCAAGTGTTTCCTCATCAAAAATAGGTCGGAAATATATATATATCTAGATATACACACATATATAAAACACACGATATATAGCCTAATTCTATTCCGGAAGGGTGTAACTTCCCTGGAGAGTGTAACTGAAGCAGAAGTTCATTGCTCGTATCGCAGCCAGGAAGAGAGACATAGCTCTGAGATTATTAAACGACGAAGTGCAAAACATAAAAAAAAATTATTTGTGAATATCAACGCCCTTCCATAAAAACTGATGGACTGGAATCCCACATGAATATTTACAAATGAAACCATGTGGAATTTTTGGGTAGTTCCTTGGGGTTTAATAATCGACCATGTATGTTTAAAGAAGTTCGATTTGTGTTTTAACACTACATGCCATCGTTTTCGAGAAATTAAAGCACAATTAATTGCAACATTTGAAGGGTTAGACTATAACACATTAATTTCTCGAAAACGGTGGCGTTTAGCGTAAAAAAACAAGTCGACCTTTTCATTAACCATGTATGGCAGATTACTGAGCCGCAGGAAGAAACACAACATTTAAGAGAGTGGCGTTTTAAATGCACAAATGTGATTACAACCCATCCGATTTTATGGAAGCGGGTTGATAACCACGCTCAATTTTTTATGGTTTGCACATCATCTTTCAATAATGCATTATCCAGAAACCCGGAGATTTGTCTTTCGTTCTGGCTGTGCTACGAGCAATAAGCGTGAGTTTCAGCTACACTTTCAAGGGTAGTTACACCTTTCTGGAAAATACTTGTGTTATAGGTTGTAAATTAATATTTTCGGCCCACGTTTTTGATGAGGAATCACCTGTCAAAGCTCCTCGGTGGAGTTAATATCAACCCTGTAAATTATTACAGTTTGGGAGCAATAGCAACTTCGAGGACGGAGAGAAAGTGTAAATAAACTTTATCGATTTTTCCTCAAAATGTCCCGATTTCCTCTCAAATGGAACGGAAATAGTTTTCATCTATTCTACAAAATTTGTCTCCTTGGCTCTGTATTTGGTTTCACTATGCGTCATAAATTTAAAGTAATGAGCAAATAGAATATGTTTACGAACACAAGTTACGGAATAATAAAAAAAAAAAATATGATAACATGTACAAGGTGGGGGTACCAGGAGAGCCAATGCCGGCATCTAAGATGTTGTCACTGCCACCATGATTGACGTCGTCATGCAACTTTGATCTCTACCTGTGACATTTGTATGTTTCTTCCGACTACCATTTTATTTCCTAGGTACTATATTCTGGTTGACAACCATTTATTTCCTTATTACTCACTTCTGCTCTGCAGCCATTTATTTTCTAATACTCTCTTCTGCTCGACTGCAATCTTTTTTCCCCGCATATAATTTGTTTTCTGCAGCAGACCACCATATTTTTTTCGCCCACATTATACACACTAACTTAAAATCCAGATTTGTCATTTAGGAGTATTCTTGACTTACTGATATTAATTTTTCACATATGTCTGATTGTCCTGTTGTTACCATAGTTATCTGCTATAGTACACTTGCATCGTCCATATTATTTCTGGAGTTGGCCAATAATATTGCTGCTAGTATGCATCATGCAGGTATGGTCAGTAATCTATTTACTCTAAACAGGATCCCCACCCTTATGGATGTCACTTTAATTAAAGTAACTTAACATTTTTTGTGTAAGCACATGGTCCCAAACCGACCACCTCTAGTAAGAGAAAATAAGAGCCTATGTCTTAAAAAAACTCGGCTGCCTGAACGTATAAAAAACGATTATTTTAAATGTTATGCTTAAAATAATTAAACGATTTATTAAAATTAGTATACTAAATTAAATATAAATTTTAATATTCGATAACAACGGTAATACTTATGCCATGTAATTTGTCTCTGGAATCTTTCCGCGAGAAGATTGTGATATCACAGCTTGTTTCTCTATTCTCAGTACAGGCCGATAAAATTTTTATAATTTGTAAAATAAAATTTATAAATTTCATATGTTATAAATGTTGTCTTATTTAAAAGCATAGTCATATAACATATCCTTCACCACGGTATAGAGAGGCCTAGTATCGACAAGTCGATAATAATTCCGAACAGGGCTTGAGGCTGTGAAGCCAAATGCTTCTCTATTTCAGTCTTCTACATCTTATAAGAATACATTTCTTAAATAAAACTTATATTCTAAATTGTTTTCTTAAACGTATGTATTTACAGGCACGTAATGTATCTTTCGCTGCGAACAACTAAGGTCATGTCTCGGCATGATGTCGCACAAGTATCTTTGGAGGGGATCCAGCAGCCGCAGTTAATTTCTAGAATTTTTTGGTAATATATTGTTTCTCTTGCTCCTCAACTTCTATCCTATAGTTGATAGCTTTGTTACACTTAGAAAGTTACTAACATTTTCGTCATGCAGGTATCGGAGTTAGTTATTATTTTATGTTAAAGTCAGCTTGAAATTCCATTATTTGACTAGTAATTATATTTATTTTAGGTAATAGTCACTGATAAGCATAACTAGGCTCTCACAGGCATCAGGGTATGAGCAACCGACCACTACATTCGAATATTACATGGTTTTTCTATTTATTATAAGCATACGTATTTTTTGAGATTATCTTTGTAATTTAAAGAATATTTCACATTGGCACAGCGGGGTCATGTCTCATGCCGATTACGTATCACAGCAATCGTGGCCAGAGAGCCGGCACTATCATAGATAGATCCAGAACAATTTTAAATTCCGGACATTTTAACATCAGTAAACGCTCTTCCTTCCGTCATGATTATAATTCTTCTTAGTCTTAGTTAGCCTTATTTGTTTTAAATATGCCTAGCTTTAATAAGGTCTGAGACTTAAACGAAGTTAAATTACTACAAGCTCCCATATCTCTAATGATGGCAAACTCAACATACAATGATCGAAAATTATTTAAAAATATTCAATGCAAATAAAATTAAAACATCCTCTAAATTTACCTATACCAATGTAATATAAAATAATAAAAGGGTGCCCATAATTTATAAAATAATACTTATTACAATTTAAACTAATTAGATTCCTATAAGCATACCCATTTCTGATTACCGACCTCGGAATGTCACTTTTCCAATCAATTTCATAGACCAAGCAACTGTCGCGGCGAGTATAATTCGAATTCAAGAACCATTTCCATACTATTTACCTTCATCTGCATACTATGCGTTCATTTTCATAAACCCCATATACTTTTACACGTTACATACATTCATTTGCACATTCCTTGCATTCATCTACGTATGACGAGCAATAATTTGCACGTGGCATGTAATACCATCTACATTAATTTGAACATATTAATGCACTCAATTACGTACAGCGTGCGGGGTAAACATTTTTTGTACTTATACAAAAAAATGTTTGGAAATCAGTTGCCAAAATAATTCTAGGTAACACAACAAGCTATTTTGTCAACTTTGCAAGAAACTTCTTAACATTTTATGGGATATGTTGAAGATTTTGTACAATAAAGTACTGGAACCTGCCGACGGAAATCTTGTAGAATGACAAAAATAGGTGTTATAATTGTCGAATTATTTTACTTCAAAATAAGAAGCCACTATTTGCACTTCTACAAATTGCCTCCTTAATGGTAATAATTAGTTTTTATGGTATAACAATTAGATGCCAGCCAGGACTGCACGGAACACATTTAATGCGGTTTAGTCAGACATGGCTCAACCCAACTACGACTTTGAAAATCCCTATTGGGGTACCGAGAGTCGAATTCGGACGCTCTCCGTTGGAAGTAAGTAGGTACACTTACCACAACGCTGCAGATGTATCCATACGTTGGATTATATTTTAATACATTATGCGTCCTTTTAATAATTTAAAAGCTAGTGGCGGAACTGTACATAGTTTGACACTTAATTGCAAGAAGTATGTTGGTCCCAAGAAAAAAAAAGGCAACTTTGTACTTACAGGAGAAAAGGAATGCTGCCGGAAGCTGTTGAATTTTTCTGAGAGTTTTTATTTTCTTTATCCCTGCAACCTATTGGTTATTTTTGTCACATATCATCTTTTATTCAAAGGAAGCCATGCGAAACCATGTTAATATTCTCGTATTTTGCAACACACTTTTTACATTAAACTGTCTAGGGAAACGTCATAGAATACCAAAATATGTATGAAAAATAATTCTGAACATTTCTTAAAAGATTTAAAAGAAACGTACATTTTGGTACTATAGCAGCTAAATTCACATACATTTACAAAACCTTGCCTTTACTGTTACAAAATTAATGTTGCAAAACGTAACTTGGTTTGAACATATTCTTTTCAAACAAGTCAAAATAGACTTTGCCCTGTCGTCCAAGGAAAGAAGTAGCCCTCACCTAAAAGTGGATTTCGGGAGTGATGACTCATCATCCTTTAGCACACATCTTAACTTGAACTTCTGAGATGGCATCAGCAGTTTACTGAATATCAGTATTTCTGCAAGAATTCTTAGTACCTCAGTACAGCTGTTGCTCTTGTAAGTGTGCAAATAGAACAGGTTAACAAGATTTTTTGGAAATATACAAAAATTGGTTTTTAATTAAAAAATATGTTAGCTCCACTTACAGCTATGTAATATATATATGAATTCATTCTTGCTACTTTTCATTTAATATGCTACAATATTTTTTATGCTTTTTATATGCAATTATTATAGTCTATATAAGATAATTTTTGCTAAAATCCATTATTTTATTTTACTGTGATCCATCATCTAAAATTTAAGCACCGAACTCGCTGTTCATACTCATTTAAAGACTAATTTTAAAATAAAATATTTACAACTACTAAATTAAAGTCTATAAATTATTTTATGTAAGTCATAGTAGAATTTGTGCTTTATTATGCTGCAATATAATTCTTCAAAATGTAACACTGTTTAAAAGTGCAACCCTCCTCGAGCCAGGTAGGCTATTCTCGGAATGTGTGGAATTCGCGAAGTGATGAGTGACGCGCCGCTGTTTACAATATCTTTGTAACAACATAACATTATTTCGTTATTCGCACAAAGGCTATTCTTGTAAATGTAGAAACACTGTATATTTGCAAAATATAACTTTGTCAATCAACAACATTTTGTAATTATACAAGAAATGGTCATCTCCAGATTCAAAATTCTTTAGACTGTGCATTCACACATCGATATCTACATGTATGCCCGGTAGAAATGCTCAAGGATTCTACAGTGAAAGGGCCACAGCTATCCCTAGAGAGTAAAGTTTCTGCGACGACCCACTTCCGTTGCAATTGTCACTGTTAATCAGGTTTGTACACATAGTTATAATGCATGGATTAAAATTGAAAAAAAAAATTCCGTTGTTAAAAGCATTTACATGGAAGTAAAACTGCAAAGTAGTGTCACTGAAACTAATGCTGTAAAAAAAATACATAGCCTCGAAAAATAAAAGTACATTTATTATTGTTCGTAGCACAATTTCGACCTTCTGTAATACACAGTGATTACTCAAATTAAACATTTGTAAAGACATATAAAAATACTTGGTAGTGTAGGCTGAAAGGATGTACAGTCAGTTATTTCGTCGACACCGTGGTGCGAGGCTGTCCACAAACTTATTGACTGTGGCAGTATAAACTGTAAAAACTACACCTAGAAGACCCGCCATTTAGTGACTCAACCCATATTTCCAAACAATTTCTGTTCAACCTTGGTAACAAAATTTATGGTAAACTGACACATGGGTCGGTATCGTCTGTTGTTTATATACTTTGATAGCTTTAGTCTTAATATTTCAGAACATAATTTTATTATTGGCAGCATGGTTTTAAAATAAAATGTTATATCCATTTTTAAATTTTTTTTCTCTAAGAGATTTTGGTGCTGTTAAATAGACTGCATTGAGTAAATTAATAATAAGCAATATCCATGTCCCAAGCAAGCGTAAGGTGCTTTTACCTCATGTGCTGATTTTTACTCATATTATTCTTATGCAAGGTATTCCACATTTACGATAAATTGCGAAGACCCAGAAAAATTTGATATGCTAAAGTCAAATTAAAATTAAAATTTATATAAGCAATTTACTTTTTAGATGAACCAGCAGTTAATTTGATGATTTTTCTGAAATACAGATACATGTAGCGAATGCACAGGCATTTAATGGTTAAATAATTTATAAATTACCCCGAATATATTGTATTTGTGCGTTTCTATTTAATACCAAGTGTGCCTGTATGGTAACGTTTAATAACTAATTTCTAATATGATTTACATAATATGGTTAGATGTGTGAAGATGACAAAGGTGTTTGTATGTATATATGGTGTGTTTTTGAACACCGACAAACTCCGATAAGTTATTACTTACGATAGTATCACACGAACACTAATGTACAACTTTTCCCTTAAGTGATTGCTAAGCGAGTTATCCATACAAAAACAATAATTTTTTAAAAAATAATTTAGTTAAAAATATCAGAATGAGCTTTCGATTGAGGAACAACTCGGTGAAAAAGTACAATAGAGATCTTACACCTCTGAAAACGTGGTTGGTAATATCATCCATATTTATTAAGTAAATGGGTGTTGCTACACCACATGTGCACAGAACTCTGTCAAATTAAGTTGTACATTGTTTTAAGACAAATTATGCTTCATTACTTCTAAATTAACAGGGAAGGTCTTATTGGAACACACTCAGCTGAACCGTTTCCGAGAAATCTATGCGGACATTTCAAGGCAGAAGGTGGGAGGTAAGGTGCATGCAACACAGAAAGCCTTTCGTGAAGCCCATGGTACGACCTACGAACAGATCCTGTTAATACTGTATAGTTATTCAATACATTCATTTGCTACAATATTATCTGCCTTGTCTTCATCTTGCAGTAACAGTACTTTATCACCTTTTTACTAGCGTGCCCCCTTGTTCCTTAGCAATAAATTAAATCAAAGTGTCATCATCATTCGCTAATGCAACTTAACACACGACCATTTACACTTTTAAAGTACATCAAGTGCTATTCGTTTTTCATTCGCGTATCGTTCAGTTTCAAGTAAATTCATGTAAATTAGAACTGGTTTGTAACACCGTTAAGTATTTCTCTCATTCCGTACTTCAAGTTTGTTTATTAATGATACTAATAAAAAATTATGTTATCTAAAAATTGCAACAAGTCGCTATTTGTACTTATGAGGCCAAAATATAACAGAAAGCTACTCTTTGAAATCTCTACTAACAGCGATGCATTTTCTCAAATATACACGTGAAAATGCCGACATGTACGCCCTAGTCCAGAAACGTCCCTACACCACCGGTGGGAAGGCACTGCGATGTTGTTGCGCTCTATGCCAGGTGGTACGTCCTCTGTAGACGGTTGCAGACGTTATGACGTGTCAGATTACCAGTGACGTTAGGTCGATTTAAATGATGCAATCAACAAGCATAAAGTAACATACCCTAACAGCAACCTACTTTGACCCAAAATTTGACATTTCGTTGGAAATTTTGGCTTTATTTTGGGCTGGAACACATACAATAATACAACGTTGGTTCAACTTATAATGCAAACGAAAACTTGCCAAAACTAAAATATGAGTCTACTTAGCGCAAGTCAGAAAATGATGTCACTAAACCAGATACGCCAAAACATATCATATGTGTATTATTTTTAACATTAAACTTGTTAGTATATGTTCGATAACAAGTTGGTAGACACATTTTTCTTAACAAATTTGTTTTTCTTTGTAAGGTGAACGTTCTGCAATCTGCAGTTTATGTCAAATTGTGGAACAAACTTTCTGATTGTCAACGCTGTCCCTTTCTTGTATTTTATAATCTACAAAGTTTATTAAAACCTGGGATATATATCTATTTTTAATATATTTAGTTCTTTATATCTTGTATCGATGTTGGAAACACAGAAGTTGGTACTGAATGTTAAGTTGGACCAAAATCGTGTAACAAAGTTATGCCAAAACGGAAATTACTACATTCCTGATTAAATAAACCAATAATTCATCATGTTTCCTTCAAATGGTATTTTAACACACAAACCATGCATTTTTTAAATTTTCTTTGATGCGGAAGTTTTGGTTAATTGTTGGAAAACATACTGTCCGGATTTGGTGTGAATACCTACGTTGGGCGAACATTGTACACTGAAGAGCCAAAAAAACTTGTACACCTGCCTAATATCGTATAGGGCCTTCTGAGCACGCAGAAGTGTCGCAAGACGACGTGGCATAGACTCGACTAATGTCTGAAGGTATGCAGGAGGCAATTCACACTATGAATCCTGCAGGGCAGTTCACAAATCCAATCTGCGCCAATTTCAGAAAGGATTGTACGTCTGTCACGTTTAATGATTCTCATCAGTCGTTGTTTGTCCCGTTCTTTCACGATCTTTTTCCGGCCGCAGCGATGTCGAAGATGTGATGTTTTACCGGATTCCTGATATTCACGGTACAATCCTGAAATGGTCGTACGCGAACATCGAAATGTTATCATTAACTCGGAGATGCTCTGTCCCATCTCTCGTGCGCCGACTATAACACCACGTTCAAACTCACTTAAAACTTGATAACTTGCCATTGTAGCAGCAGTAACCGATCTAGCTGCCAATCGCATCGCGTTACTCTGATTGGTTCCATACCTCTGTTATTTGCATAAGCACGCCTATACCAGTTTTTTTGGCTCTTCAGTGTATAAAAACACATAATGTCACTATTAGAAAAAATCTTTTATATGTAAAAATATTAATTTTCGGAGTATTTCAACAATTCCACTTTCTTACATTTTGTAAACTACAAACGTTTTTTAAGACATTACATACTTTTTTTTTTAATATGTTTAAATGTTTCTATGTTGTGTCAATGTTGGGAACACAGTGGTTGGTAATTGGTACATATTTTTATTTCTTGAAATTTAATTACAATAGTGAACTCATGCTATTATTATGGTTTGATTGGACTGTGTCCATTGCCGACCACGAGACTAAATAAACATAATCAGAATCAGTAAAACAAAAACGAAAAATTCTTNTCCAACAATTCCACTTTCTTACATTTTGTAAACTACAAACGTTTTTTAAGACATTACATACTTTTTTTTTTAATATGTTTAAATGTTTTTATGTTGTGTCAATGTTGGGAACACAGTGGTTGGTAATTGGTACATATTTTTATTTCTTGAAATTTAATTACAATAGTGAACTCATGCTATTATTATGGTTTGTTTGGACTGTGTCCATTGCCGACCACGAGACTAAATAAACATAATCAGAATCAGTAAAACAAAAACGAAAAATTCTNTTTGGACTGTGTCCATTGCCGACCACGAGACTAAATAAACATAATCAGAATCAGTAAAACAAAAACGAAAAATTCTTTTAGAACGCCACAGACAGATAATCAGGAAAAGCTGTTTCCTTGTCAATACAACATTAAAACGACAAAAATACGGACGAAAACTTATTTTTTACAAAACAGGACAAACAACAAAAGCAAACCAAAAGAGAAGACAACGTGATGACGAAAACGAAACACCACAAAAGTGAACAAAACAGAGCAATGAAAAACACAAAATCAGTGGTCACAGCTTAACAATAAAACTAAAAAAAAAAAAAACACGAAAATAAATCGAAAGCACAACGAATCACAAGTCAGGAAAAGTATTTCTTGTCAGATTATAAAATCAAATAAATAAATCAGCACTACGAAAAACACATGAACCACAAAAAATAATCATAGGAAAGAAATAGGAATATCGGCAGAGTACACAGGACCACAAAAAATTATTATAAGTCTTCACGAAGTTTCGGGGTCTGGAATATACCTCCTTATTCAGGTGAGATACTGGAAGAACAATCGCATTTAATTGAGCTGAGGTGGGAAACAGGGAGTATATATTTATAATATATTTATAATCTGAGAAGGTAAATTTTTCTGACTTACGATTCATTGTGTTTTCGTTTTATTTTTGTGTTTGTTTAGAATTTTTATTGTGAACACTGGTATTGTGTTTTTATTGCTGTGTTTTGTTTAAATTTGTGGGGTTTTGTTTCGTCATCGTTTTGTCTTCTCTTTTAGTTTGCTTTTGTTGTCTGTCCTGTTTTTGTAAAAATTAGTTGTTCGTCCGTCTTTTTGTCGTTTTAATATTGTATTGACAAGGAAACAGCTTTTCCTGATTATCGGTCTGTGGTGTTGTAAAATTTTTTTTTTCTTTTTCGTCTTGCTGATTCTGTGTATGTTTATTTCATCTCATGGTTNGGTCTGTGGTGTTGTAAAATTTTTTTTTTCTTTTTCGTCTTGCTGATTCTGTGTATGTTTATTTCATCTCATGGTTGGCAATGGACACAATCGAATCAAACCATCATAATAACTTGGTACTTTTTGTTAAGTTGGGCCAGCATCTTACAACCAGCGTTATGCCACCAATATAAATTACTAGATTTATAATGGAATTAAACATTAATTTCGTATGGATTCTGAAAATCTTTAGTTATTTTAAGACACNTAAATTACTAGATTTATAATGGAATTAAACATTAATTTCGTATGGATTCTGAAAATCTTTAGTTATTTTAAGACACAGTTCATGTCTTATTTGAAATTTATTTTGTTTAACATGTGCTGGTTACTTTTTGAAAACCTACTGGTGTGAATGCTTTCGTTGGCCCGACACTGTACAACCATCCTAATGTCACTAATATAATATAAACATTTTTTTTGTAAAAATATTAATTTTCGTAGTTTATGTAGTTTTTCCAGAAGTAATGTTACTTTAAATTATTTTTTGTTGTTTAATGTTGAGACAATACTATGAAAATAAAAGTCGGTGATGTGTACTTTGTGTTATATTGGGTCAACATTATGTTACAAACATGCCAACATAGGATGTCATTAATGTGTTGAGAACAAAAAGTCTATATTATGCATTTTGTTTGATTGATTTATAAGGTTTTTTTAGACCAGCAATTCTTGAAATATAAACCATATTTTTTTGTGTGTGTTGGTTACCAGTTGGAAAATATACTGTTGTAACTGGTAGTTAGTTATTCGTATATTTGGCCAACACCTACATCTGTTGACATTTGGTTTGTAAGTTTTAAAGTATGTAGTATTGGAAACCAAATAATTGGCCGATGTTTTGGAGTAAAATTGTAAATGGATCGTTGATTTATAATTATTTCGTGTAAATTTTTTAAATTATAATCATAAGAGAGAGACTTTGCTTATACTAAGTTTAAATGCACGTATGTATATCAAATTCTTGAAGCAAAAATTTTAATATATAAGAAAAAACAAATTACTTCTATNAGTTTAAATGCACGTATGTATATCAAATTCTTGAAGCAAAAATTTTAATATATAAGAAAAAACAAATTACTTCTATCAAAATATTAACGTTCGATTATTTTTGGCGCCATTTGAGGTTGCTAACAATTACGTATCGTATGAATTTGCAAGAAATTGATAAAGCCCTTTATTATATTTTAACGGTTGAAGATTGGTTGACATGGTGATATGGTGGGTTGTAATTTATTTAGNCGATAAAGCCCTTTATTATATTTTAACGGTTGAAGATTGGTTGACATGGTGATATGGTGGGTTGTAATTTATTTAGGAAAAGTTGGTATATGTCAATACGCATCCGTTTTGATTACAGTTTCACGAAAATATAAGTGAAAATTATCCGGCTATATTGACTGTAATGTTATACATAGAATTATTAACACAGACAAAGGCTTACAAATAATAATGCACCATAATGGAAAACATGTAAGGCATAACCTTACGTCCATAAGTTATTTGCATGTGATGATAGTTAAATACAGTTAAAAAGTACTAAAATATGACGTATTAACACTTTACGGAATATATCACCATAGAGAACTAAAATGGTAGCAAAAAGAAATATTATTTTTCTGCTGCTGTAGAGTTAGCGTGAAAAAGTAAATACAATCTCGGGCTGTTAGCTCATCAGGCGTGGGCTTACGTCAACCTCCCACCGAGTTTATTTTCAGAATGTAGACAGTAATAGAAAAGGAAATAAATAACCTTGACTGTAGCAGATTTCTTAAAATTTTCAAATATAGTTTAAGATGTATTTAAAACATCACTAACCAATATTGGCAAAATGTTGTTTATTGATTGGTGTTGTCTAAGTAGTAACACGTCTTTCCGACATACTACCAATGCTGTAAAATGTTGGTAAGCCATTGGTTTGTAAATAGCTGGACATCGGTTGTTGTCAAACCAATAAAACGATATTGGGCCAGTGAAGGCCCGAGTGTAATATTGATGTTTACCCAACGTTATTTCTCCGACGTTTGATCAATCTTCGAAAAACGTTGGCGAAATTAATACTAGGGTATCGCCACATTAAATTTTTCTCTTTGGTTATTCTACGTAAAACTTAAAAAAAAATATAGCCTTATTAAAAGTATTTGCTGCTAATGGCGAGCTAAAATTAGCTTTTTTTTTTTTTTTTTTTTTTTAACTTTCAGTTTGTGTATGCTAATATTTTAACGAAAATATTTACATACATGTTCAATTTAAACCAATTATTTTTTCTGTTATTTAAAAATAAGTTATAACTCACTAAATATTGGCTAAGGGAAATAAAAAAAACACAAATAAGATTATCTCACTGTATTTATTACACAGTTGATACAGAACATAAACACAAATATAGTTTTTTTTTTTTCCAAATTTTTTTACTAGTTCATATAAATCATTTCACCATTTCCTTCTCTTATTTTAGAAAACAAATTTACACATTGTACTACCTTAGAATGCTATCACATGCAAATTTAAGCAGTTCATGAATGTTGATAAGCATTAGCATCTTTCGAAAGGCAGTACCAGTCTCAGGATCACAGTCATGTTCTCGAGTAACCATACCTTCGGATTTTCGTAGGTAATCCATCGCATTGTCACTGCACTGTTAGCTCCACGACTTCTGGCATGATGACAACTGACACATTGATGGACCAGCATAATACCTGTCAACAGCAGACCCAATGGTGATATGAACCGCATCGTCAGCCCTGGGAAGACATGCTTCTGGGCATCGCGTCGGCATGTAGCTGCTAGTTAGACTCCACAATCAGAGGCACATCCTTCGGACGGCACAATATCGTATATCTTGGGTATGCTAACAAGTTCCTTCTGCCGAAGATGCCCACGCTTGGTCTAGACATTTGGCTGGAGGCATCACTGGATTTGGGATGCTGGCAGGAGACTGACGCCTTATGTTTTGCTTGGAGCAGCTCCATGTCACAGTTCATTGCATGGATTGTGGTGTGAGACAAACTATTATGGGCCAGACCTATGATATGATTTACGATGCAGGGCAGCTGTGTCTGTGGCATCATGTGGAACATGACGAAGGCCGATGGTCACAGACAGTTCACTTCAATCTGTGATGTCTCATAGGCGAATGGAAAATGTGTGAGTCGCCAGTGCTGGCCCCTTCTGTAGCATGTCTGAATGTAAATGCACAAATCTACATCTTTTGCGAGGAAAATATTCGACACTACCATAATCATGCAAGGCCTTCACATAAATGTCCGTAGGACGATGATTAATGTTGACAGTCGGACCACTAAGCGGTGACTAAATAAACATGTTGATTTTTTCCACATATACTGTGTATGTCGATCAGGTGTGCCATAATATGAAAACTAAATTCTCTAATTCTCTAGATCCATACTCCTTCAGATGCATTTCTGGTCATTCGGGTGATTGTGTGTCTTCCTGCAGACCTTCGATTAACGGTCCAAGGATGTGGCATACCACTTCCACATCATCTGCACATTCCTCCATGTGCCGGTCTAGTCAGGTTCAGAACTGTCGAAGACATGTCGCTTCTGTTCGTCGTACAATTTCGTCAGCTTGCACAGCAAACTACAGTCATCATGTGTCTACATTTCGATGATTTCCACACTTCTTTGCACAATTCGTTTAGCCATATTTTCTGCTTGTGCCACGCCATGTATATCGGTACTCGCATATATTACATCAGCAAGTTGTTTAGCACATATACCACTTGATGGTATGGAATATTTTCTTCGTCGGACTCCATTCCGTGGTTGTACTTATCAGACAGTAGTTTGTTTTCTTGCTCTTCTTGTCTAAAAGTTTCCACTAATAAGTTGGGCCATAAGAGCATGTGTGTGTCTTGCCATCGTCGTCGTAAGACCATGCGATCTCATTGATCACACAGTTGCTCTGGCTCTAGAAGCCTTGTCGATTGCAGTACATCTCGTGATGTGGATGCGAAATGAGACAGATTCCAGAGACTGCCCTCTTTATATATGCTTAGCTCGCCATGTTCACCATCTCCGAGAAGCAGTCGTAGTTAGTTACTTTCTTGAGCAAAATAAAATATTGTGCAGCAGTGTTTCCAGTTATATTTCGTTGGAAATGATTTCTATACGAATGTCCACAAAGCCATTTTGAACTACCTCGTTTTGTTTGGATTCGTTGAAGACTAGCAGTGGCGCATTTTCGTGGAAAAATTCCGGGTTCAGGATGGGGTAGGATTCGCGCCCATAGTTGGAGGTTTGAAACTGTGAATACAGATAATACAATAATGTAAATCCTTATAAAACGCACTATGTGAGATGACCACTTACAGATATCGTTTGATTTCGAAAAATATTTTTATATTCTGGATTGGGCAGTGGTCGAAGGTCAATTTGTTCATAGACATATTCTACTGATTGTTGGTTTTAAATGTCAGTGTGATGTTGCGAGGTTTTTCCACGCTGGAAGACGTCTTCATGACCCAGTGTTTTCGCATGGCGGACGACAGGACCAGAAAGGAAACCAAACTCTAGCTTCTGAAGGTTATATCGATGATTTTTCTTTCTGAACATAGTCCAGTAGCTACACGCATTCGCGGGTGCTCGAAGTCACATATGGTACGAACCATTCTATTTTTGTCAGGGTTATCACGACAACATGAGGTTAATTTTTAGACCTTCATTTAGATGTTGGCAGCCTTATCACCTATTCTTCCTTAGCGCTTATTATTATGTCCCCATAATCTTCGACAAAGCTCAGTAACATCAATAGTGGCATGCTCACCTGAAACTTACTATCGGCGAAGATGGAAAATTTGTAGTCATCTTCCATTCTTCAGCCTGCCATTTTTACAATGTTGAGAAAATTCGGTATGAGCAAGAGGTAAATTGTGGTTGTGATGGTTATGTCTACATCTCTTGCTTCGTCTATAGTGAAACTATTCATCTTGTATATAGACTGCTCTAAAAGGTGCAGTTTACGATTGCAAACGAACTTGGTGGTTACAGGTGGGTTCTATCAGATTTCATGGGCATAATGTGAATGCACAAGAATAATTGCGAAGGTAGAATGTAAGCTTGTGATATTGGGATATGAACTTCTAACCTGAGGGCCACTCAGATACAGCCGGTAACAGAGCATATCGAACTTGTCGATTCTGCTATCGAATTATACCCACAGGTTCACATTAAATACATTATATTTCACATATGTTCACTTTCAACCCCAGACTGCATATAAACTGCTCATGGTCACACATTAACGTGCCGATGCCTTGAGCTCTACTGGTTGTGGGTTTGGTAGTGGGCTCGACTGGTTCGTCTCGGGAATCTCATTCCCAATATTTTAGGTGCAAGCACAAAGAGATTTCTTCATTTTTGAAATCGATCTGCTTATCTGGTCAACGATTGTCACGACCACTTTCTGCATGCTCTTCACGAAGGTGGGAAGTAAATTATGCTTTTTGGAACTTCGAACAGTTTATAACATCCCAGGAAAATCGGTGCGAATTCGTGAACATATTGCTGGTTTAGCCATTGACGTAGCTTCCATTTGCAAAAATTGCAATTTATGCGTGCCATATTCACTTCTTATACTCTCCTGTTTCATAATTGAGCATGCACCAATGAGATCCAGTTTTATGTTATCTATATTGGAACTGCAAAATATTTCTGCCACAGGTTGTATATGTTAACATGTAGTTCATATGTCAGGACGAAAGTTACAGATATTTTTATGGAATTAGTAATGTCCTTCAGTTCGTTGCCCCCTGTGGGAAGGTTGATTTCCTTTAGATTTCTGGCAGCTGCATACCAGGATGTGGAATTTATTTTTTTATTCTATGTTCGATATGGAGATGTACATTTTATAATCGGTCAGTCAGGTGGCTCATTCGCTGTTTTAGGGTTCAGGTACACCATCGTTCTCAGATAAGATGTGTTACCACTTAGAAAAATTGACACCGACATACTGACCGACAAATGTACACGTGAACAATATTTATGTACCAGCAACGAACTCAGATTCACAATCGTTCACCTAAGGAATTTTTCTTCCATTCCACTAGAAAGAAAAGCCATTATTGTCCACGGTTCCATGTGTTTGCAATATGCTCCATCTTGTAATAATATTTCAACATTGTTCAATGCAGGTACTGTCGCAGTTAGCTGGATGTTGTAAATTATCAATACTGTTATAGTATATTGTGTTTTGCCTTGTTTGATATGTGTTTAGTGCATACCGGGACCCGTGGCTGTGTAGATATTAAATATGCATTTTTGTCATGTATCGGCTTAGGGCGCACTTTGTCTCGCATGAACACACCATGTAAAATTAGGTATCTTCATTTTTCGCATGTTCATTGTGAAGCCAACGTTCGTGAATGGTCTTTTTGTTAGAGGTTTCACTATCGGCGTTTCCTGCTTCATCGCTCTTTCTTTCCTGAACTTCTGTCTCCTCAGTGCAGTCGACATATGTACAGACTTTGGGCATTTGTTTTACCCATGGCAATGATTTACAGTTTACAGTTGTAACATTAGGTTTCTTCCAGTTGTTTATGTTCGTTCGAGGCTCGTTTTACTAGGGTAACAATTTTTGTTACTTACCCAGTAACACCACCTAGAGCACCGATTTCAGACATCAGGTTGGGAAGGAATCCTCCCATATTTTTCTTCTTTCTCTTATTGGAATATTATTTTGCTTTTTTCGCAATAATGTCCTTTTTCACCTTGGCCTTCATTACATTGGAAAAGCCCCAAGCGACTGTTTTCTCTCCGAGTCGTATGCCCTGTGCCTAGAGTAACTCGTCGGACCTATGAGAGAGTATATTGTCTGCCTGGTGCCTGACTTGCAGATTCTTATATATGGAATAGGTGACATGCCACTTTGATAAATCGTCTCAGGGTGTTAATTCCGGTGTCGCCAAATGCCAGCGTGTTGCATAACTTGCTTCCAGATCTGCCGGACCTGTATCTGGGAATAGGCAGCGCGAGTGTAATGTTGTTGATCAGCATATCGAGGATCCCTCTTCCAGATTTGATCTTTCTTTTTCAGATCAGTGCATCCTACTGAGCTGCGAGCAAATATATACCGACACATTATAAGTTTTTGTTTCAGTACCATGGGGATAATCCTGCTGGAGGTTTTTCGTGCATATTGCCGAAAAAATGTTGAAACCACATGCAATTCACATAATGGCGTGCTTTTACCCAATACTGTGCGAGGACTGGTCTGCAGGCCAGCGGGCCGAGGAAAGACAAGCATGCTGCTAATTTTGCTCGAGAAATCGAATGGAATTTGATTCGAGAGTGTATACACGTATTCAAAATCACCTCAACAATCTAGCAGTCAGCTGTTAAACGAAGATGAGTAATTACGAAACAAACATGGCGGTCCAGTGAGAGTGCGTAATCGGCGATCAGCTTTAAGTAGTCAGCGCTCCTGGTGGGAGAAACATGAAAAATTTGTGAATAAATTAGTATATCAGTACTTTTGGTGGCATCAAACAAAATACTTTTATGACCGCGAGTGGCACGATCAGCGTATATGCTGAGAGCGGCACCAGCTGTGACATCCTCCAAGATGGCGGCCGAATGCGAATCTGACCCCCCAATCCCTTGCCCTAAATTGGGCTATTTATATATACTTACATTACCCAGTAGCAAGTAGTGTCCTAGGAATCGGTGAAAGTGAGAAGTAAAAACTACGTATTAGTCATCACAACAACATTCATTCATCTAACAGTTCGGAAAAACCTTACACTCTATTTTGGAGAATAGCAGAACAATAAAAGTAAATAGTTTATTTAGAAATCTTCCAATGTTCGTAAGGTAGTTCGGGGAATTGTAAGGAAATTTATACGAAATTTGACAGTTCGGTAGGCAATTAAATAATTTTTGAGTGAGAATCCGGAAATTTTGGTCGGTAGTGGTGTAATACAAAATGGCGATGGGCTCACTGTCTCCCTATCCTTAAACCCTTTTGTTCTGGCATATTTGTTCTGTCAGGGAATATTAAATAAAAATCTCCCACCATGTCGCGAACCTCATAAACAAAACGATTAAGTCAATATTTTAAACTAAAAACCAATACTATATACAGGCTGACTGGTAACAACACAAAAAATGCATGGTGTCAAACTAGACGCAAAGTAAGTGATTTTCACTGATTCATGCATTGTCTGCGCCGTCCCAAATTGCTATTAGATGGCATGTACGACAGTTATTTAGTGCCTGATAACTTATGTTCGAAGAAAAGATAGTATGAAATGAGGTATTAAATGAATCTTACCTCACTTAAAGTATATCATAAGCAATGCAAAATTAGACTATAGAAATCTGAAAGAAAAAAAAACGTATATTTTAAATTTAGCATCTATTCAAAATGGTGGCTACTAATAAAACATTAAATTTTATATTTATCAGCTTAAGTTTATTTTATTCTTACAATTATTTTTTTTAAATTGAAAAAAGCAACTAAACATTGAATTATCGTTCGTAGTCAGTTAATTGTAGTTGTGACACGCCTAAGTAAATTTAGACAAATTCTTAAAATTTGGTATGTATAATTTTGTTATTGTTGCGTTTTGCTGAAAAATCGTTTCTTGTAGTGCCAACACACACACATATCCAATAATACTTTTCTTCTTGCGAAAACTGCAATTTGGTATGATAATCTCGGCACGAGACGTAATAAATTATTTATGGTAATATATTTCGGCATAAGTGCACATAAATAAAATGTGTTTTCAATTATATATTAGTATTTTTAAAATTATTTTACTTTATTTGAGTGTATCATGAAACGTGTTTTGTGATTGTGACATCATGTCTAGCTATCATTTTTCGGGTGACATTGATTTAACAAATTTCTCTGTTTGTTTTAGGTTGGTGTGCCTGTGTAGACAAAATCTAGTTTAAAGAAGGCTGTCTACGGACTGAAGTGACTTAAAAATGTAAGTTAGAAACTCTACATTGTATAAAATGTAGTGAATCATACGAAATTACATGCCCTGCGTACAGGATTACTAGTCATTGTATTAGTGGTTTTACACACAGCTAACATAGCATCCACAAGGGAGAAACTATCGATAGAACTTATCAGTCTTATTTTCTCTACATGTGTATGCAAGTAATTTTGAAGTGGTATAAAAAGACGCGAAAAAATATATTTGCATATTAAAAAAACATTTTTAAGCAATAGGAATATTAAATATATTTCGATATTAATTAAAGTTTAGAGAGTTAAAATGTAAACTTTTAACAGTAATGACTTAATGTTGGCGTCTTCTTAAAGGTAGCATTATTTAAGTAATTACATATTGAAATTGTACGCACAATATGCACTCCGGTACATTAACATATATTAAAATTAGTTTTATGTTTAAACATATATAGTATATAAGACCACAATAATAAAATAGACACTTTGGAAATAAGAAACAGCTTTTAGAAATACTGTCCTCTCTTTAGGGATAATTTTGGAGTTTATATTTGTGTATTTTTACCAGTAGTATATAAAATACTGTATTTAAAAACTTTATATTCCAGGTTGCGCTATCTTACAAAATGGCAGATAACATTTAAGAATCAATTAATATAACGGTTACCAAGATACCGCCATTAATATTTAAAATTTGTAGCAATAAGTTTAATTTTTCAGTAGATACGACATACTAAATTAATTTTTTTATGTCTGTCATTTTGAAAATATTGCCTGATCGACAAAAAATATGCATTATTTGAGTGGTCTACTGCGAAATTAATCGTGTGCACGACAGCAGCATTAAGTTATGTAGTTTCGGAGATATATACAACTATTAATTTAGTTGGCACTATATAACAAAGTTGGAGACAGAAAAATATGTGAATTAGTACTATAAATAGTTGCAGCATGTGAAATGAGCATACAATTTTTGTCTGAAGTGTGTAAAACACTTTGCTATATATGGTATTAAAACCTATAATATTTGTTTAGCCGAAATTTTTTAAATGAACATTTTATAACTAAACTCATGTACAGATGGTAATCAAAATAATGGAAACATCTGAATGAAAATTATTGATGTGGTGTTGGTAAACAGTTTGTGCATCTCGCGTCGGACTGTGATTGCAGAAAAAGGTTTTTCGAGATATTGCTGACGTCACTTGCGGCACGTTACCTCTACTGTTTTTTGTGACAAACCATTCCAATATTGGGCGATCCCGATCACCGAGGATTCCTTTCTCGTGCACTATTACTCTTTGCTGATGATGTATTGCCACGAGTTATGTATGCCGTTATCACCTCGGAAACTGTTGCTCTCTCGATACACCTAACACACAGTCTTCGATACACTTGCTCCAACTAATCGCGTGCCCTCGTTGGAATTAAGAGAAGTCTCTCATTTTATATCACCTACGTCTATCCGATTGCACGCACAAATACGCATTACACCGCCTAGCGTACTGCAGGCTAACGTCCTTTATTGCAATACCAAAGGACAGCCGTGGTGCACGAATGATCAGTCTTACCACCTCACAGAAATGATGTGTTCCAGAACATAGGTAATCTCATTATTTGGGTAACCATTTCTATGGCAGGGTGGGTTACTGCACCACTCTTTGTATGCCAATAGTGGAATGTGTCGGTTGCATGGTCCCCGCGATATGACAAAAAAAGTATAATTCTCCCAATTTGGCGGACAAAAGAGGCAGTGAATTAACACATATTGAAGGGTTGTACACTCTCAATCTGAGTCAGTGAAAATTTCACTGTTTCAATCAGTCAACAGTACCGAAATGATTCAACACTCACTTCAGTGATTTTAACTTATGAATCAGTGAAAAAATGCCAGATTTCCTTCACTTATAGATTCAGTGACATTTTCCACTGATTCATCAGCTATATTTTTTCACTTCTTTTAGTGATTTGTTTTTTGACTAATGAATCAGTTAAACAACGTGCGAAAATGGCCGCTAAACAACGTGTATCAATTGAAATAACAAGGAATAAACTAATAAAACAAATACAATATACTTTTTTTAAATGTGTTTCGTATTTCAAAACACAATTTTACAAGGTAATATGAACATTCAGCCTTCCATTCCGTTTTAACGTCTTTCATTTCGTTTTCATGAAATCAACACGGCGCTCTGGTTCAAGGTTTAAACAGCATATAATATGGCGAAGATAGTACACTCATTTATACTATTCGTTTTAACATTCCTAACGGTACCAATTAAACCAAAAACGAAAAGTACGGACATACAATTTAAATCTTCACGAAATTGGTACGAATTATAAAACATATATTTTCCTAAAAGTTTTAACTTTACTTGTTAGCGTAGAAGGTAACATAACGGTCTAAAGTCGTAGCGGGAAGAGTGTGCGAAAGTTCAATCCTGGCCACCTCTGAATTATTTTTTACTTTTTTAAATTACGGTAAATCGAGCAAAATAAATAGTTAACTATCGTAAATATGTTAATTTCACCTAACTATTTGGATAAATTCAATAAAAGCAATATTTAATTCGCCACTGCAGTCGTCCGTCAATTATTCAATCAGTTAAATTGTTTCACGTCACTAATTCAATCAGTGAAACTTTTTCACTGAAACAATTAGTGGTTTCAACCTGATTCTAAGTGGAGCCATTTTCACTGATTCGAGTAGTTGAATTTCACTGCGAATCAGTGGTTTTACATTGATTCGAATTAAGAGTGTAATAGATATTGCCAGGCTGCCAAGTTGGGTTGAAAATGGTTCAATGTTTTGGCATATACGATGATATAATCTAAAAGATTCATATTGCCTCCATTTCGGAAAAGAGTGCACGATATACCAAAAAGTAATATTTTTAGGTTGAGTAGCTATAGCATTATTTGTTCTCAAAATTCGGCGGGTATTGGTTGAGAATTTCCGTAGACATGATGTAAGTGATTTATGATTCAAGTAACACTTTCTTTAAAAATGTATAATGTAATCACTCGTAAATTTATATATTTGATACTTGCAACAGGAAGAATTGAAATATCAACTTTGGTTGAAATCGGTGAAAAAGTTAGGGAGACTTGGCATTCTAAGTCGAAGTATTTTTCTGTTGTTGTTAAAAAGTACTTAATATTTTTTTATAATTATTTTTAAAGATGACTTGCGATATTGTTACTTGATTGCCAGTTATGGCGGGACTATTGCAAGTTGAGTAGTCTGAAGGACATGATATAATAGTAGCTTTATTTTTATGTTGCACCATCTTCTAAAAAATAACACATATTAATGTGATACTGATATTGCGGACTGCCAACATTGCAACTAGTATGAAGATCCATTGAATGTTTCCTGCGATGTGACGTATTATGTAAAACTATTGGAGGCTGCAATTTTCAAAATGAGCATCCGGAAACTTTGAAGATAGCAAAAATTGGGTGTCCTTAGAAGTATGTCCGCAAGCGGTTAAAATCAGTCCCTGTACTGAAAGGTTTATTTGAGGTTGTCACACAAACTTACATATAGATAAATACGAAAAACAGAAAACGAATCCCATAAGCATTGCTTTCTTACGGAATGTACGGGAAATGGCATGCGAATCAAGTGATCACTGTTGCTCAGCTGAAAATCGTGTTGTAAATAATTATGGCCGTTTTTGAGTGTGGTGTTCGTGATATGAGTGTGATCAGGGCGATGAGATTTCACGTGGACCATAACATATCGATCTTTAAGTATTATTTTTAGTTACACAACTGATTGCCAAAATTATACCACCAGGTATCTCTAAACAATTAATTTATCGAACATTATGATACAAACTCCTAAAGTCAAGGAATACCACTAAAAATTATTTTTATGTAATGTATGATTTTTATTTTTTGGTATATAAATATAACACATTTTCGAAGTCCGTGGACATAGCCAGGGACTTTAATGAATTTATGTTTAAATTAAATAAAAGTTAATTATTTTGTTCTTATTTATTTACAAACTATTGCAATTTTACCCTAGACTTAATATCGTGACAATAATGGCTATCACTTGCTATTTTCAATTATAATTTACATAATCGTCCATTAAGACAAAGAAATTAACATTATCACTTAGAACCATTCTTCTTAAACAGTTTCATAACACCTGCTGTATTAATATTGAAATCGTGTGTTACAGTATAAAGAATGAAGTGTGTATTACTAGTTCATGAATACCCACCTTATTATAATTCAGATACCACTAGTCTGTAGTGTCCGGGATGTTCTTCAGCGCCCCGAGCGTTACCACGTACAGCCGCACTCTACTTGTCGGGTAATGCGCCCTATATAGTACTCTCGTGCTCTCATCTAGCGCCGCTGCACACACACTCGTCCGCCACAGTCGCCTTTAACCGGTCCTCTTCTTCGTTAACCGCTCGTTGCACTTATCCAGGTGTATTATTACATAAACTGCCCACTCTCCAGATGCGGTGGTATTAATAGCAGCAGGCGTGCTGTTCTACAAGCTTCTTCACATAAGGAATTGTGCCAAGGAAGGATAGAACCAGAAAGTTCATTCAGCAGCCCATCGCCGATTTCTCTAGAAGCGGATGGGGGATCGTGACGTTAGTCCAGGTAGCTTTCAATCATCCCGTTTGCCAGGCGACATAATGGCGGTCGGGTCGTGGATTCATCCCTCCCACTGTGGTGGGACTTGCTGCATATGGCCTGCACCTGGCACGAGGGTCTTCATGTAGTAATATGTTACTTTTTCAATACACTTTGCATGTTAGTGTTTCGGTTTCTTATGTGTATTTTGGCCATTATTCAGTAAAATTGTGAGATAAAACAAAGCGGAATCGCAGTATAATGTGTTAGTATTTTATAACCTCAATGTAATTCGTTACTGAACAGAAGTTGCTAAAATATGTAAACACCGCCTTGCTTTCTCTAAGAAAAGTGCAAGATGTCAGTTATTTGTCTCTTAGTGTATAAGAGTATTAGGGTATAAATTCAATTGGGAGATTTAGTACATCTGATATCAGTGACCTCATGTACCATATTTGGATTCGTGTGCCATTTTGGAAATCATCAAGGGATGTCTGCCACCTTATGTCATCCATATTGGTTATTTTTGCCCATGAATTTAGCTGAAGTCAACATGTTGACATTTNCCTCATGTACCATATTTGGATTCGTGTGCCATTTTGGAAATCATCAAGGGATGTCTGCCACCTTATGTCATCCATATAAGGTTATTTTTGTCCATGAATTTAGCTGAAGTCAACATGTTGACATTTAGATTCCAGTCATGGGCTTGTTGCTGGTCACATCTTGTTTCGGTATTCCGCCGTCTTGTTTCTAGTCGTTTTTTAGGATGTGCCACTAGTTACTCTGTCACCATCTTGGGAATCACCTGCATTTTTCATTTTGGATGTTAGGCGCTATGCTCGACATGTTTAATGTTAAAATATAAGTTGCTATATGTGGGACTCTCATTCCACTTGTCATATTTATGAAAAGAGCTCAAAAACTTAATTGAAGGCCTGATGCTCCGAACTACCATACTTTGGTTTGGCAAGCAGACATACTAGTCGACAAGAGCTACAAGAGAATGCGCCGACATAAGACTTTTAAAGCTCAGCATAAAATGTCAAACTGAAATTTTTTTTCTTATAATAATATACTGATATATATACTAATGCCATTTTATTTGCTATAGGAGAACTATTTCTGTTATACCGTAATATATATAAGAACAAGTCTTTAATTATTTGAATATATAAAAGTGTAGCTACAAAAGCAGAATAATTTAAATGAGGCGAGGGCAAAGCAATGTTGAAGTAGGCCCCAGGTGCCGCCCGTTATCTTATTCTGGTAGCCATATTTCTTTTCGGTCGCCATCTTGTTTCCAGTTGCCATATTGTGTTTCTTGTTTGCAATTTGTTAATACATTGCTGGAGGCTGTAATGTTGTTTCCAGTCGCCATGTTGTCCGCCATGTTGGCCATCATTTTGTGTTTTTGTTTGTCATTTGTTTATAGATGCTCTTCTTTATTTCTCTCGTCATCCGCTAGAGTTCACCACTAGCACCGGTAATGTTGTTTATTGCTGCTAGAGTGCGCAGGCGTAGCCGATCGCTCCACACACCAGTGTGTATATGTATTTATGAATTTAATCAGAAGTTTAATTTTTCATTAATGAGAAGGTGTAAGTAAGGTAAATAACTAATTTAAATAATTTCAAAAATTGCATTATTGCATTATTTTATATATATATATATATATATATATATATATAACTTTTAGTGAAATCAAATTTACAGAAGGCCATACCCGAACCACACTTCCAGCTTTGTCTATAAAATCAAATAATTAATTTTGAAATTATTAAAAAAACAGTTTTTAGTATAATTCGATTGTGCATTCCGGCTAGGACATTGTAAAAATATTAAAATTTTGGTAACTTTTGTTTTTGAAAAAATAATTAATCGATATTTATTTACGAAAAAAATATTTTAATTTTTTACAGGATTTTACAATGACAGACACTTTGAGGGAGTACATGACAAAATGAAGTGGACCAGCCTCTCCTCCTGCCAAACGACTGTGACTCGATGTGGCTCCTAAACAGCCCGTAGCCCTACACCCCTGCCCAAATTTCACGAACAAGAATGACCACTGGCAGAGGGGTTGGTACACTACAATTTGTCATGTGCTCCCTCAAAGTATCTGTCCTCGTTAAGTCCTTGTTTCATTCCGTGTACATATACTAGCACCCGTCTGGATTAAAATGACAGCTAACTTCGCGTCGTCGTACGTTACATCACTGTGCAAATGCGGCATTACAATACCTCCTGTTAAGTGATGCTGCCTGTCTGATCACGTCTGTAGAGCTTCGAAGAGGCTTGTGGATAATATGCTCTCGATTGATGGAGATACCACCCTGCTCGCAGACCTGATGTGCATCTCTGTAAGGGTTATGTATGTACGATCTTTCTTGTCGGAGCCAACTTTTCCGGACAGTGAATGATACCACGCAGAAACCGCAGACGAGTTCGGGGTGAGTGACAGGCGAGGATGGTACACGACTATCTGTGATCACGTCGGATCGAGACACCTGCACGTACGCGGTATGCTTTAGAAATTTTTCGCCAGTAAAAAATACAATATTTCTCTATATAAAGCCTATAGGGAAAATAATTTAACTTAGGCGAATGGAAGAACCTTTTAAATGTGATTGCCTTAAGGTGATAATTGATCTCCTTTCAAATTTGTTATAAAATTATGAGAGGAGAATGGTGCAAGCTGCAATATCATAGTACACTAACTGTGTTTTGCTCGAGAGCTGCGCTAAGGACTCAGTTCGGCACGGACGTCACATAGCGAGGGGATTTTATGAGATATTTAGCAAATCTGCTAACTAAATTGTTACCAAACAATTATTTCACCAATATGTTTGTAAAGGTGTGTAATAACATGTATTAAAATGTTGAAACCCAACTCATGTGGGAAACCCTAAAAAAAACCTCCTAAAGTTAGGGTACCAATTAATTATTTTTCGAAAAATCGATTTTTTAAATTCAGCTTTCAGTAACTTTGCGACGGTCAAATATGGGTTTTTCATAAATCTGAGTTGATTGTTAGCATTTATATCTTACCAAAACACTCCATTATTTAATAAAAATTTTAATAATTATTACAGTTACATTCAAAATATATTTTACTCAATCACAATGTCTAAGGTTTCAACAGTCTTTGTCTATGTCTTTTTCAGTCTCAACAGCATCATCACTACAATTTTTGCATGTAATGCCTTTACAGACTCCACAAGCGGAGATGCATGTGACCCCATTCTTCTTGCAGCTGCACCGCCGGTTGCTGCAATCCCCATGGCAGTTACAGCTCGTGAACTTAAGAAGCTCCCCAGGAGCCATGGCGTCTATTGTTGGAACTGGCTCATATCCATATCCACCTAATGTCCATCCATAGTCATTGGGGTTCAGAGACATGCTCTGTAGAAGGATCCAGTCCCGTGTCTGCAGNTTAATAATTATTACAGTTACATTCAAAATATATTTTACTCAATCACAATGTCTAAGGTTTCAACAGTCTTTGTCTAAGTCTTTTTCAGTCTCAACAGCATCATCACTACAATTTTTGCATGTAATGCCTTTACAGACTCCACAAGCGGAGATGCATGTGACCCCATTCTTCT
>NQII01000826.1:0-85981 GCA_002778355.1 Clitarchus hookeri | reverse complement strand
GATGTGGTCATGATCTTTTGGTGATCTGCTGTAGCCATCAAAGACCACAATAATCTTCTGAGATCGGTGGCCCAGACACTGCACATAGCTGAGGTAATTGTCAGCGATCTCCTGCCAGGTCTGATGTTGTTCCCACTTCACCATGTAAAGAAGCCATCCGNTTGTCAGCGATCTCCTGCCAGGTCTGATGTTGTTCCCACTTCACCATGTAAAGAAGCCATCCGCCATCAATCACCACAGTCCGGTAGGGTTGGTTACTGAGGTCAAGTGGTTCAGTTAACGCCTTCAGGCTTGTCTTTGCAAAGTCTGCCTTGTTTGCCTTGTTCATCTTATGATCTTTGTTGCTGAACAGGGACAATGGGAACAGAGTTAGCTCATACTGTAAGCTTGTCTCAACTGTCATAGCCCGCTGGGCGAAAATGACCAATCTGTTGAACAACTTCAGTGAGTCAAGGTGGATCTTCTTTTCGTTGACTGTGGGTATCTTTCTGAGTGATGAGAGTGCTAGAACCTTTGACTTGACATCCATGGTCGATGTCACTGACTGTCCATCCATCTTTTTCTGCATCTCCATCCCTACTTCAGCTGCTCTCTCAGCATTGACTGAGTCACATCCTGTGCTTGTGAATCCTGTTGAGAAAGACACAAGCGAATTCTTTTCTCGATCGTTGTCGAATGGCGTGTTTTCCTCTAACCAATTCAGGACAAGTTCTACTGCCTCTGCATCTCGCTTCATCTGTGTTTTGGCAAGGTCTCTGTGAAGTGGAGCATGTTTCCTGACGTCTTCCTCCATCCGCTGGTTGATCTCAGAGAAATGACTTAGGGTGAGCACCCAGCATTTGGGGGCAGAAACACTGTTTCACATTCTCCCTCTGCTTAGTCCACCTTCTGACTTGGCTGCCTTCATTAATGTCTGCTCAATGCAGATGTCAGACCAAGTGCCAGACCACTCATGGCTGGAGTAACGGACAACGTGATTCCCGTGAGAAGTAAAACTTTCTAAGATGTCCTTGTAAGCAGGCAAACTTTCTAGTTCCTTCATGAGTTGACAGTACAGCCGTGCGCCTTTGGCGTATTGATGATGGCCTGCAGCGGCAAAGATGTCCTGCAAAGTATAATTTTTATTAAATAACAATCCTTTATGAAAAATAGCAGGATGTCGTACATGTGATAATCATATTGTACCTTGTTTATGAATTAAAGCCCACTGAACGGACAGCGCACTGTAGTTAGCTGCCGAGTGCTATGCGGAGTTTGTTTTATATGACACAGGAGAAAAGTCCAACGTGCAGACAATTCACAGTTACTAGACACCGTGCAGCTGCGGATGTGATAACACTGCATGGAAGCACATACCCTAACTCAGATTACTTGGCACCGTGCAGGTGCGGACCTGCTAAAACGCTAACACTGCACTTCCCACACCCACAGACTTCACGGTTATCCGAAACCATGCAGGTGTGAACTTTGTTTGGAAGCACATATCCATGTACATGTACGGACTCCAGTTACCTGATGCCATGCAGGTTTAGACCTGTAAAAGTTCTAACACTGCTTTGTACACATATGCTGATTTCATCGTTATCCAACATCATGCAGGTGCGGATTTGTAAAAGTGCTAACGCAGCGCGTCCCAAGTCGTGGAGCCGTGTGCATGGTTAAAACATGTATGTGGTAAGTTTGAGGGCAAGCAGAGCGACATGAGCAGCAGTGTATGGTTACCTCTTTTATTTATTTTTTTTAATAAAACTGTAAATAAACACAATATTTTTTCTTTAATAGATATCGATTTGATTAATTTTTTTCAAATATAAAAAGGATTTTATTTTGATTATTTTTTTGCAATATCCTATCTGGAATGCACAAACGAATTGTACTAAAAAGAGTTCCTTTAAAATATTTCAAAATTAAAAATTCGATTTTATAGACAAAGTTGAAAATATANTCAAAATTAAAAATTCGATTTTATAGACAAAGTTGAAAATATAGTTTGGGTCTGGCCCTGCTGTAAATTTGATTACATTTGAAAATTATAAATATAAAGATCGGAAGAATTACATTTTTTTTTATTATTAAAATATATGTACCTTAACACTTTCTTGTAGATCGCAAATTACACTTCATCCTTAAAGTTATAAATANTTTGATTATTTTTTTGCAATATCCTATCTGGAATGCACAAACGAATTGTACTAAAAAGAGTTCCTTTAAAATATTTTAAAATTAAAAATTCGATTTTATAGACAAAGTTGAAAATATAGTTTGGGTCTGGCCCTGCTGTAAATTTGATTACATTTGAAAATTATAAATATAAAGATCGGAAGAATTACATTTTTTTATTATTATTAAAATATATGTACCTTAACACTTTCTTGTAGATCGCAAATTACACTTCATCCTTAAAGTTATAAATAAATATACACACTGGCATGTGGAGCGATCGACTACACCTGCACACACTAGTAGCAATAAACCACCTTACGGATGATATTGGTGCACTCTAGCGGACGACGAGAGAAACAAAGATTCTTGTAGATAACCAAATTACAAACAAAAACACAAAATGGCGGACAACATGGTGGACAATATGGGGGACAAGATGGTGACAGGAAACAATTTGGCAGCCTCCAGAAATGTACAAACAAATTACAAATAACAATGCAAGATAGCGACCTGAAACACGATGGCAGCCGGAAGCAATATGGCGACCAGAAACAATATGGCGACCAGAAACAATATAGCAACAGGAAACATGACGGCGATCTGAAAAAAGATGGCAATCGGAAACAAGTTGACGACCAGAAACAAGATGAGGGGTGGCACTTGGCGCCTACTTCCAAATTCCTTTGCCCCCTACTCATTCAAATTATTATGCTAAGAAATATTACAAGATATTACAGTGAAACGGAAGCCATCTAATAAACCACTATAAAAATTAATTATTTTTTTGCATGTCCCTACTCTTTCCTCCCTAAGTAGACAATTCCTAAACATCAACCAAACACGCGGTTTTGGATATATATATATATATATATATATATATATATATATATATATATATATATATATATATATACAACGCTTAGTTAGAATTACAATGTTTTAAAATCTATGTAGCTAGTCTTGGCAAAAAACCACAGTTGTGGCGTCCGATAACCTTTCACAGACACATACAAATACAGGTTAATACAATTATGGATATATATTATCACAGAAAATATACACAACTTATTTTAAATTTTAACGTCTAAGAATGAAGTGATTTTTGCAGATGGCGGAAGGCAGTTTCGGCAGTAGAAGACTAGTGTGTGTGTGTGTGTGTGTGTGTGTGTGTGTGTGTGTGTTTGTGTGTGTGTGTGTGTGTGGTTGGTGAGGAGGGGGGCGGGGTAACCAGAGAGGTTTCATTTATATGAGAAGTGCCATAAATGGCGCCGACCTCACATGTCTTGCCAACAACTCATTACAACGTCGGCCAATCGACCTAATTTATCTCACGGAGGCATGAGGTTCTTAACCAAGCACCAGCCACCATAGCTCTCTGCGTATAGGAGGATAAATGCATTTTTTAGAAGAATTAAAAGTAGCTGGACTAAAGCAAATACTGTTTTGTTAAAAATTATGTATTAAAATATAATATAGCATATGAAACGAAAATAATTGATATTTTAGTAATCAAACATTGTATTTGTTCTCCATCCACAATGTTCTTCTATTTTTACAAGTTTTGTTGCCATTCGATAGAATTCCAATCCACACTGAACTGAAGCGCTGTATATATTTTCATACACATTTTTCTTTTTGCAACCCATGAAAATGCTCTTTACTCGACTTTAAAAAAAAGTATCTATACAAATACTGTTGAAACTGAGAGAAAGGTTTTGTTGAATCAAACAAAGTTTGTTTGGTGCCACCAAATTAATTGTTTGTATAGTGGACATCAAATATTTTGTTGCTGAAACCAAATTATTTTGTTCTCCTTATTTGTTTGCCAGGAACAAAGATTTGGTTGGTGCAACTAAATATTTGTTTGGCTCTACGTACAATAAACTGTTTCGTTCAATATGAAAAAACAATTGAGGTGAGACCGGGATTTGAACCTACATTATCTGCGACCGTGCGCAACGCCATAGCAACTTCGGCTAAAGTGACTACTGACGAAATTGTGATGATTTAATTACATTCGAACGAAGGCAATGAAATGAGTTGCCAAATAAATATATACAGTTGATTCGACAAAACAGTTTGTTAGCAGTAGGTTTCGTTTATTCTAACATGTATTTTGTTAGATGAAAAAAACAAATTTCGTTGCTTTTCTAGTTTTGTTTACTCAACAAAATATTTTGTTGGGGCAAAATACAATTTTTACCCTATAAAAACAAACATTTTGTTGACTTTTTTCTCAGTGCATTCTTGAGGCGAACTCACACCATGGAATACCACATCCTAGTAATACTTGCCACAATCAAGTTGGTCCACCTGTGGAGAATGGCAATCTTGCTAGACGTACAGTTGTCGCCGAACGTTCACGCACGAAACCATGGCTACGGAGGTTGATGTTAATTACTCAGACGCACGTTTACCTAGGAACATTATAAAACAATTAATAATTTCAACAAAATGCACAAAACGTACACGCATATCACGTAAATATCTAAATACTAAATTAATCCACGTCCCCAAGCGAAATAAATTTATGATCTCTATTCTCGGAAAACAAACACGGGTATTATAGCTTATAAGTCTAATAACAAGTTTTCTGCAATCGTAGAAAGCCAGTGTTTTGATAATGCGTGTAAAACAATATATATTTATAAAAAATTTCGTGACACAAGCAAATTCTTTGTTCTCAGCTCTACAGTTTAAAAGTAGTTAAACAGTATAGTGGCTAAGACTCTTTAAGTATTATATAATTTTACATATTATAAATGTATTCATATCATAATTNGTTAAACAGTATAGTGGCTAAGACTCTTTAAGTATTATATAATTTTACATATTATAAATGTATTCATATCATAATTAAAAAAAATGAATAAGAATATAATCAGTAATAAAGTTCGGCAGCGATCTAGGTAAAACAAGTTTTAAGGCATTTTCAAAGTTTCATTAATGGGCAGTATACACTTTATTTCATCCCAGGTCGAAAGGATTCGATCCCCAGGTAGCCATTAAGCATAGAGTGCAATCATGGACGTAGAANCTTTATTTCATCCCAGGTCGAAAGGATTCGATCCCCAGGTAGCCATTAAGCATAGAGTGCAATCATGGACGTAGAAGTCGTGAGGTCTGGATCTCCACTGTGCCTATAAGGACTTCCACTGGAATCACGATGCCCCCTTGGGGCCGACCACCCGTGGCGCATTCCGCTGCTGCGCCGCCCATCTGGGGTGGGGGATGCTTGGGGCTCGAATCCTAAGCAAGACATGGGCGTTGGCTTAAGTTACTTTGCAAGCCGTTCCCTTATAATCATTGAGGCATAACAAAGGGGGACGTTAGTAATCCATTTCTAACACAATTAAATCCAATTTGTTAAATTATGCTTGTAATGGAATTCTTTCTTTCCTGTAACTTTAATATGTCATAAAGAAGCGGTTAAGTTGATTTTAAGTTTTTATTTCTACTTAAACATCGAACATGTTTAAAGATATGCATACGTGAAGAAGCAAGCATCACAAGGCAATGCGATGTGTAAACTATTGTGGAAGGATTAAACATTTTCCAGCCTGTCAAAACTAATACAAGAATAGGCAGCAGCCACACGATTCACAGAGTGTTACTTTGAAAATCAACAGTGATATCCATTACATTTTATTTATCAAAGATTAAAATAATTTTGATGAAATTTTTTGTTCAGTTACAAAAAAAAAATATAGTTTCTCAGTTCAGTTTGTTAAATAATCACTCTTTTTTGTTTCGAATTTATTAAAAATCATTTATAAAATACATATAAATTTTATTGGGGTGTTATAAGAGTTTATCATGCATGATAAGTAGCAATAAATTATTAATTACATCCTTAGATTGACTGCATGATTACTAAATGTACCAGGATTCTGTCTTCGGGAATAAAAAAAAGACATGTGTTGTTTATCCTAACAACAAATCAAAAGATATGAAATTAAAGTGTGACCAACAAGGACTTTAAAAATATTATTTATCGACTATACAAAGTTTGAAAATATGTATTTATTTCATGGTGCTTTAAAAGGGCTTCAAAAGTAGACCGCGTTATTATAAATTGACTAAGATGAATGGTATTGTGGACTAATATTCTCATTTTATTGAAAACAATGGGGTTTAATAATACCTAAATTTAGTGCAATTAATTTGTTCGCATGATCCAAGAGACTATACTACACTATCTCTAAATTTAAATATAAAATGAATAACGCTTGAAAACTTATTTATCACAAAATCTTCATTTAGAAACAAACAAGAAATTGCACTTTACATCTACATCTCAACAAGGAATCAAACTGATAACTTTTAAGTATGACACTTAACAATTATTTTTAATTAAAGCAAGTATGCAATTACTCTCATAAAAGTATTTTTCCTTCTGCATGCTGTTTGAGATAATAGAGGCGTATCTTCGTCATTTTAACTTATGTCTACTTGGAAAAATTGGAAGAAAAAATAACAGCTTCATGCTTATGCAATAATATTTGGTTCAATAATTTGTCAACAAAATGCGACAGTTTACAACATGACTGAAATAACTGGTGACTCGCACATTTTTGCACAAACAATGTGTCGGGTCTTTGCAAGCAAGAAGTGGAAGGTTTTAGAATTGTAATCTGTCAAAACGAAATAACATTTTTAATTAATATATTCCACACTTTCATGATTATATCAAAGGTGTAATCATTTGTAATTACATCATTACTGCTCAGAAACCATCCAAATATGCCATTTTATAGAATAAATATTCAGCGAAATACTAAATTCAAATTACATGTTATTGCTGAATCTTATTTATTTGACAAATTAGATACGCCTGAAATATGTTTTTGAGAACTCTTTTCTTTTCATCGCAACAATAACCATTCCTTTAAAAATTTTATTCTCTCCCTACGCACAGAGAGTCTGGTGCTTAATCGGAAATTTTAAGCCACCCTGAGGTAAATGAGGTAGTTGTCGGTGTTGGGATAAGTTGTTAACCAGAATATGTTGTGGCCAGTACAACATACGGCACCTCTCCTGTATAAATGCAACCCCTCTGGATTCCGCAGTATCATTATTTTTCTTCTGCTATTGATACTGCATGTTTCTGTCTGCTCAAATAGCGTCATTATTGAAAAAAATGCAGTGAAACTGTGCTGTCCATGTATTTTGCGACAAAAAGCATTTTTTTTAAAACCAGATACACTAAATGTATTGATTAAGTTAAATTTGGTGCACAGCGTTCAAATGTATTTCAGGAGATGGCAAACCTAGAATCGTTTCCACACACACATAAAACTAATTAAAGTATTTATTTCCTTTGAAAAAATAGATAAAACGTCCAATAGAGTACAGTGTCAATAAACAAAACATACTTAATTTTCTTTTGCAGTTCTCCAAATTTCTGTCAAAACTATTTTACACATAAAGAAAACAGACATGTTGACCGACTGACCAGGATTGACGCAAACTGCGTAATTTTAATTCACCTCTCTGTCCGACGAAATATTTTGTGCATGGTCCATAAATAAGAAGACCTAAGCATTGATAACATTTAGATATTTCAGAGTGCATCGCAAGCTGAGCATAACCACGGTCTCCATACACCATCAACTGAACAAACAGCATGGCTTAAGAAAAAATTGATGTTATTTATTATACTGCTTGAATGTACGTATTTACACGACAGAGATGAGGAGGATTGAGACTTAATCTGTGTTACTGAGGCTTCTTTAAACAAATTACGGAAAAATATCCTGTATAAATAAAATTCTTTTGTACGTTTTTTCATATTTCCTTAAACCAATTATTGTTCTCTTTTTTATAATTAGTTAGTGTGAAGTCAAACGTTTTGATAAAATCCATATATCACCAGTTACTCCAACAAAAAATAGCAAAAAAGAAAATATATATACATTTCTTGTTTGATTTTTTTATTCATGCCGGAGTACGTCTTAAAATGTAAACCTGTTTTCCAGATATAAACCGCGACCTCATAAATGAGGCCACCTATTTTTAACACACACACAATTTCATACTTTGAAGCTAATATTTTCCTGGGGAACTATTCACCTGAAAAAATTTTTAATAATGATTGATATTGATATTGCCCATACAAATTTTACAGATTACATATCTCCATTCACTGAAAAATGTTCATGAATTGATCGTTTCATTTTGAGTGGTTACCAATTACTTTGAAATAAAGCAAAATAGAAGTCGCAATGTTGGCTATGCATACCTCCTTTAACGATATTAAGTCATTAGTCGTGTTATGTTTTCTTTTTCATTTTACACTTTGAGTCATCTCAGTGTAATGGATTTCAGAAAATAACCATGTTTGTAAGAATATACATACACACAAAAATTTATACGAAGAAGCATAAAAAATTACGGGACCACGTTTATTATTTTAGTATAATGCCTTTATTTATTGAAATTCAATCACCACATTTTTAATTGTTGTCCTAAAATGATACACTTAATGTAATGTTTAGTTAACTCTTCTAAGCACTCATTTAAGCACTCTCTTGACAGTGTATTCAGTAGACAAAAACTCATTGATAATTTCATTACATGATGGAAAATTGCATCCACGAAGTTATATAATTCACAGCTGACATTCCGTGGCGCATGCGGTTGGTGAGCCCCCAGCTGGGTTGCGGGATGTTCTGGGTTCGAATCTCAGGTAATTAAGGTCATAGGTTAGTTTGTAAGCCGTACTCTGATGTGCCTTCAGGCATAAAAGTGGGGACTTTAATAAGCCCCATACAATACAATATATAATACACTTGTCACAGGTGTAAGTTAAAGGGTGGAAGATTCTGCGAAAGTCAAGGTTATGATTGATTCTTTCTTACGTCGCACTATTTAATGAGCAGAGAGCGCGATATTTAATTTGGGGGCTTCCATTACCAGGCGTGACAGTGGTGACCATATTAGTTTTATAGCCGTACAGTAAGCCGAATTGAAAAGATTATAAATGTGCCGGTTATTTTATAGCTTATGGGGTACACAGCTATGCAAATAGATGTTCTAAGGAAATAAGGCATAAAAGTACTGTTTAAAATCAGGTGTAAATTATTACAAATATTACACTGTCACTTCCACATTTGAAATAGTTTTGACTGTTTTCAGCCCTCAGTGACAGTTTTCGCTCATAGACAAAAGCGGAATAAAATGCAATTTTAATTCAATTTTGACCAATAAAGGAATGTTTTTATAAACTATCGAAAAGAGTCAGAACTCTTATAACACGTATGCTTCTATTGTCTCATCCTAAATATTGAAATTAAAAATAAATATAAATTCTACTTCCGTTTAAAAATGCATGTACCCTCGTTAAGAATCCTTTTGAAGGTTGATGTTACTTTTGAAACTAATTTTTTGCAAAGAACCTGAATTCAAGATTGGTTGTCTCCTAAGTTTTATCCAAGTATCGAAGATGCACTATTCTCCTGTGCACCCATAATGCTTAAATGATATGCTTCAGAAAATATTTTCTGCCTGGTCCACTAAGTGTCTAAGCACAATGCAATAGTGTGCTAATTTCAATTATAAATTTCTGCGCAGTTTTGTAAGGCAATGTGTAGGCAGTCATCGATATAAACTATTTATCAGTATTTAAAATTGAGAATTTTATTTCTCTTACGTAATAAAGCAAAATAAAAGTTCCATTTTGTTGTTAATTGTACCGCATTAAATAATGCCAAATACATATGAGAATTTCCGAGAAAGCATTTTCATTCAAACAGACCTTCCTGTCTCACAAGAGCGATTAAAATTGTACATTTATTCACAACTGCTCACACATTTCTTAACAACTCACTTCTGATTAATAATTGTTTAACCGTGAGTAAAAAAAAAAAGAGTTGATAGTAACTTCGCGAGCAAGTGTTTTATTGTCATGAAAGTAGTGTTCAATAAACATCATAAACAGTTTCTGAGTACTCAAACCTTACAGTAGGATCCGGACCATGGTCAGGCTACATACTTCCTACCAAGGTGAACTGGGTTCAACTCCCGGTGGGGTCACTCCCAGATTTTTGCACGTGGGAATCGTGCCGGATGATGCCGCTTGTCGGCGGGTTTTCTCGGGGATCTCCCGTTTGCTCCGCCCTTGCTTTCCGACGATGCACACTACTCACCTCACTTCACCACTATCGGCTCTCAAGACCTCGACATTAAGAGCCTTCCAAAGGTCTACACGCACAGTAGGATCACACATATTCTAAATTTCAGTTTGTGCTATGTGCAGATTTAGTTAGTAATTAATATTTTCAGACCTTGAATGTAAAGAGCATTATATAGCCTATTCGCGGTTCCTCCACACTTTTTGAATCAAAAATTCGAAGTTCACCCCACGTATAAAGTGCGTGGTAGTTTTCTAAAAATGTCATGTATTCAAAGCGTCATATAATTGTGTTAAAATAAAAGTACCTCATTTTTAGTTAAATTGAACATTTACTTATATTCTGTCTATAAAATATAGTATTTCATTAGTTATTAATATGAAAAAATTATACGGAGAAAAAATATGTGTTGTTAATACTTAGAAAAAAATATTTATTAAGGAAAATAATACTACACTTAATGTGCACGAATCAGATGCAGTGTCACTTTGATATAATTTTATAGACTTAGTTAAACTTTTTTAGCATAAGGCTGAGGAATAGCCTGTATGTAGAACTTTAGCAGGGCTTCAGAAAAGTTGGAACGAACATTGAATAGCTTATAGCAGAACTACAGAAGATTTTGACGCATCACAGGGTATATTTAATATAGCAAATAAAATAATATGTCCTGAGGGAACTCGCACCCTTCTTCTCTCCATAACGTGGGTAGTGACTTCCCTGTTGCTCTGTATGAACTGGAATGTTCTGCTACATATACAAATTTAGTGGACTGTAACGATTACTTGAAGATTTTCCATGCTTGTATAAGGCTTAGCTGCTGGGAAAAATTTAAGGATTTATTATTTTTAGTTGGGCATTTATAAGCTTGCGCTCTAAATTTTTATTTAATCGATGTCAACACAGTAATAGTGAAATTTATTATATTAGCATTCATTATAATATTATTATTGTTAAAGAATTTGCTATAAAGAAATGCTCAAAGTATAATTCCAAAGCCTCACAAGTAGCTAAACAATTTAAAAATTCATTATATTTTTAAAGGCTCGTGAAAAATCACATATATGAGATAATTTAACAGAATTAAAGAAATATATATGCCTATACATTTTATAAAAACACAAGGTATTACAATATAGACAATAAGAGTTTTAAAATTCATAACTGCTACACAAATGATCTTCATTGAAATTACTAAAAATACTTTATTAGTAGAAAGACACAAATAAGCATAAACATTTTTAAAAAATTGCATGCTTATTAAATGACACAATATTCTAGCATTATAGGAAAAATCTGTGACTTTAAATTCTGTTTCTTTGCCTAAATGATATAGATTAGGTGTAAATAGAGGTATAGTTTATATGGAATATGTTAATGAAAAAAATAATATTATTTATAACTAATTTTCACGAAGTAAGGGAAACAGTAACAGATTTCACACTCATTATAACACATTACCTTCCTACAAGTTCACTAACAAACTACTTATTACACATTACAGATTCTCATAAAATGTACTCTATGTCTTTACTAAGTAAATACACAATCTCTATCAAACTGCATCTCATATGATAGTTGCAGTTTCATTTGTTAAAGCAGTTGTTTACTGGGTGTAGTAAAGCTCCCATCCACAGGTGCACATATAACATTAGATTTGTTTACACTTAGTAAAAAACCACGGTATTCGTGTATATATATATATATATATATATATATATCCAGCCAGGAGCACATAAAACATGGACATCCTCATGCGCAGACTCCTACGGAAACTCAGACGCCTTAATTTACACAGGGGTCGCGGTGGTGTAGTGGTAAGACTACTCGCCTCCCACCATGGCGATTTCAGTTCTATCCCCAGCGGGGTTGCTCCCCGAATTTTTGCATGTGGGAATGGTGATGGACTACTCCGCTGGTCGGCGGGTTTCTCGGGGACCTCCCGTTTCCCTCGACATTGTATTTCGGCGCCGTTTCCTACTCACCTCGTTTCACCCTCATCGGCTCTCAAGATGCCGATGTTAAGAGCCACCCAATTCTCTCCACTCTTCACTGCACTTCATACACAAGCATGCACACAAACACACACATTCCACGTGCATATCAATACATTTATACCCTCCAACACACCTATATGCACACCCATCCTCACGAAAATGTTTGCGCTCCTTATTGTGTATATCCACGTATATGGTATTATATATACGTAACGTCGTAAACCCATTTACAAGAAAAAAAATGTATAAAATAAATAGATATGAACACATATGTATGTTTTGATATACATTGTGAATAACTGTACTTTGCATGGCCTAATGATTATTTAATTTTGTTTCATTGTGTTCTCAAAAACAACATTCTCTCAAATATTCTAAATGTTTATGAAAATTTAATCACTAAAATATTAATTAGAAAATATTGCGTGTTCACAGAACGTGGGATTCCAACTGACACTCCTAAAGTTATATAATTTTCTTAATTATTATGTACTGATTAGTAAGGTAAATTAAAAAAAAATCATGGCCAAATTTAAAACAAATATTAATTTACATTCATAAACATAGTAATGTAATAATGCAGTCAGACTGGGGGCATATACTTTAAGAGAATGTACGAAATAAAAGCAATATTAATATATTAATAAAATAAAAACACTTGAAACACGAAATAATTCTATTATCACTAAACGTTATTTCCTGAGCCGTAGGCAGCAAGCAGTAAAAGCGAGCATTACAAACTGCCTACTTGCCAGGCATCGCTACGAACCACTACAGACAAAGGTTTTCTCGACATATGTTTTTCTCGTAATTTGACATATCTGCACTAGACGTTTATGGCAATGCTCAGGAATTACAGCCCATTTATTCATATACAACTACACACACTAACGCATAAGAAAATATATAACTAGATTACGGAGTACACAGATGTGCAAATAAACGATCTAAGGAAATTAGCCCAAAAGTACACTTTAAAATCAAGTGGAAATTATTACAAAGAGAACACTTTCACTTTTGAAATAAAACAATAATATTACTTTTCAATAAAATAAACATTAAATCACATATATAATAATACCAAAATATCAATGTTTCGACAGTGAGCTAGGGTAAGAAGTATTAATCAGTTTCCATGTCTCGGATCAACACAGTTAGCCCAAGTGAGGTTCAAAATCTTTTAAATTGATTAAAACTGACATAAACTGAGATGTCTATCCAAGGATAGATTAGTTTCTACAACTCCAGAAACTGTCTCTACTCATTTCCTAGAGTATCAATATCTTACTGTAGGCTGAAATTACCTAACAGCTTGGATGATACTTGCACTACTATATGGAGTCTGTAAGGCACATCAACCTATTTTAATCCTTGTAGTACTAGCATATGTTATGTAATTTTGTTTTGTGAACTGCTGATACGCGTATACGGTTAAGTATGTTATACTGACAATATTCGATGATATGTTTCATGCCATTTAATAAATAATGTGGCAGTGTTCAGTAAAAAAATTTTCGGAATGAAAGTGACGAATTTTATCATTGTACTGTGTTATACAGGTTTAATTAAATCTGATTAAATAATTTCGTTGTAAAAACATTTAATATAAATATATAAATTAAATGAATAGCTTGCATATTTCGGAATATGTAAAAAACAAGCGAATTTTTTTAAAAAGGTTGTTTTCGTTATTGAAACAAAACCATGGTTCCTACTGGAAAAGCCTGCAGGTGTATTCCTGAAGGCTTTGACAAACATTATGGAAAACTGTATTAATCCATGCCTTCACAAATATGAGTTTCGGCATGCGGCAGTAAGTGTATATATTCGCTATATCCGATTGTAAGATTTTTCAAATGACTGGAAAATATACAAATAAAAAGTGAAAATATGATAGTACTCCAAATATTCTACGTAGAAAAATTATATATATATATGAACCGTAAAAACAATATTCTTAGAATATTCGTTTCAGTTATTTTAATGTTCAGACATTGGGATTAGTGGTGTAAATTAAAAACGGAACATATTATCTGAAGTTAAAATTTTTTTCTTAAAAGCTAACTGTTTTCTGACATCACTCAAACACATTATATGTACACATACATAATATTTTTAGCCGACTTTCCGAAGGAACGGTAGACTAATGATTATGAGATCACTTTCCTTTCTGGGTCATTGTGCGTATTTGTGTGTGTCCATAAAAACATGTGAACGCGTGAACTGAATTTCACCAACCTCGGCACGCATATACTACATAATAAGGATATCAGATTTCTATAGTTTGCGACTATGCCGGGTGCTTACTTTCAAAATGTTGGCCATTTTTTATGGTGCTATGTCGTATCTCGGGAACCATTCAACCGATTCAAACTAAATGGTGTATTTTGATAGTGTATCATGTAATCATTGAATTTAGAGTTAAATTGAGTTGAGAGATTTGGGCGGTTCTTAACGAGGTCTTCAGAGCCGATGAGGGTAAAATGAAGTGAGAATTGAGGAGAGCCGGAATGCAAGGGTGGAGGAAACGGGAGATCTCCAAGAAAACCTGCCGACCAGCGGCATCGTCTGGCACGATTACCACTTGCGAAAATCCAGGAGTGACCCGGCCGGAGATTGAGACTGGTTTGCTTTTGTGGGAGGCGAGCAGTATAACCGCTCAGCTACCGCAGCCCCTTGAATTTATAGCTGGGTATTGTTGTTGGGCAGCCATTTTAGAAGTTAGCACCGCGTGAATAAATAAAACTTTTACGTTATATCTCGAAAACCACTAAACTTGCTCTCGCCAAAGAATACTCTAGTAAGCCATGGAAGCAGATGCTATTTAAATGGATGAGCCATTTATTGTCAAAATGGTTGCCGTACAAAAATCTGTGTTTATTTGATATGTATAATTTACTGTTTACCCGACTTTGACAAAATTTCGTATGCTGAAGGTATTGGTTGAAAGCATCTTATATGGCAACAAATAACCACTTTTTAGACCATTTTTTAAGATAGCGTCACATGAATAAATAAAGTCCTTATATCATATCTCGAGAAACATTTAACCGGTTCCTACCAAATTTGACAGACAATTTACACTGCGACAGGCGATGTAAACTGGTATGTCTTAGCCCACCTAAGACAGTTCCTTTTAAAACGTCTGACATAGAGCCATTGTAGCTTAAAGGCTATATCGTCGAAACGATGTAATATATTCCACTTTAACTTGTATGCTGGTAGTATATATTACAATTTTCCCTTTTAAGTGCGTCATTTTGAAAGGAAAGTCACATTTAAAAACAATAGATTTGTATCAAATTTTGCAAACAATATCACTACTTTTATCCATAAAATATGTCTTTGCAGAGCTAATTTCTTTACCATTATGTAATATCGCCTAATATAAAAAAAAAAAAAAGTTTTATATTATATCTCGGGAAGCAATCAACTGATACTTACCAAATATGGCGAAAAAATTTGTACTATTCTAGGCCATAATGTTTTTTACTTTTCAAGTAGGCCAGATACTTATTTTTAGAATGGTGGCTATATAAACATTTTAGCTAAATGCGCTATATCTACAAAGATATGTAGCTTATTATAAATTCAATTTGTATACTTGCAATGTCTACGAATGCATCAAATGAGCTAATACAAAAACACTGTTCTCTAACACTTTAGAAGATAGCACTACAATAAAAATTAAGCTTTTATGACATATTCCGGGAAACAATTATATAGGCCTACTTCCCATCAAATTCATGCGAAAATATATACTTTTTATACTCCATCTAAACTTAGGTGATTAAATTGTTGATCATATATTTTAAAATAACACTAATATAAATATTTTTGCTTAGTATGCCATATGTTCCAAACTATTTCAACAGAACTCTATATTCCGGCAGTGTCTATGTTAATCTTAAAATGCATTAATACATAAACTTGCATTAGCCATTTATGAAGAGCGTGACATAAAAATAGGTTTTGTACAATATCACTGCGATCAATCAACCGAATCCTACTAAATTTTACACGCAAATAGTGGTATGTCAGTGCATGTAAACTTACATGTTTTAAGTGGGGCAAACCTTTTATTTTAAAAAGTCGTTTAATATACGTAATTTATATTAGTATGTTGTATAACTTCAATAATTTTACAACATTAATTTAGATTTTATATGCTAACAGTATTCATTTGATGAATCAATTATGCTTTCAGCGATCGTATTTCGCTGGTCTTTACGTAAAATAATGTCAAGTAAGAAAATTGAACATTTTGCAATATTTCTTTACAAATTCGACAAACTTCCACCAAGTTTCACCCTTCAGTAGTGCTACTAGACCTGCACTATTTAAGTGGGGTCAGACAACGATTTTGAAATTTGTGGCCATGTAAATAATTTAGATAATTCTGTCGTATCTATGAAACAATTAAACCAAATTCGACCAAAACTTGTATGCTGGCAGTATCTATTAGAAGAATCGCATGCAGAAACTTTTGTAGGCAATTTTGTACGATATCACCAAAAAAGAAAATAAAGATTTTATGCCATATCTCGGGAACCCATCAACCGATTTCCAGCAAATTCTTCACACAAGTAGCACTACGGTAGGCCATAAAATATTACGTGTTTTTAGAGGCTCAGATTCTTATTTAAAAAATAACGGCCCTTTAAATATTACAGGTTAGTGAACCGTATCATTCATGTTAGATTGATTACATATGCATTAAGTTTATTATCCAAATCCTACCTCTGTAAGGTGTTGGTTGCACGCTAATTTCTGTTACAAGGTTATCTCGTTTCGAGCCCCGGTTAGGTTACGCGTGTATTAAATTGTCTCACTACTGTTGCAAGTGTTTCTGGTTCTATCTTTAATAACATTGCTGTCTATGATACATTAACGTGTACTTACCATTTAAGATTTAAGGAATTCTTTAAAAATCATTCGCACCCATGAAGAGGAAAGTTAGTTAATTACTTATATAAGTAACTGCTTGTTTTACTGATTCTGCTCAGTGTCTGGCCCACTAGGTATATCATCAAATTATTAAATTGATTTAAGGAAATTTATAGCGGGAGTTTTTTAAAACAGAGTTAGGGGAAATATTTACTAAATTCGCAATTACTATTAATTTAAAGTGCTCCCATTATCCGTTACCAGGAAAGAAAACCATATAATACACAACTGCGGTAACATAAGCAACCTTTTCTAGTCTCATTTATCCTTTATCCATCCTCCACACCGACATATTGCCCCGCCGCTGTCAAAACTTTATTTACTTACAAATCTATAAGTTTTTTTCTTAAAAATTACGTAAATCATAATAAATGAATACATTTTTGAACATATTTATATGTGGCACATAACGGGTTACATTTTTATGACTGCATTTGGTTAAGATAAAAGATAACGTCAGTAAATATTCTATAACATAGACTTCACTAGTTAGAACCACGATACTTAACAATAATTATTTGAAAGAAATTTGGAATAAATAACTTTCGTAGCACGCGCAGGTACTACAATATGCACACTGAAGGAAATCAGCAGAGAGAATTTAACAGTACAGTTCTGTAATTACTTTTTATGTTAGTGACAACTGTATTTTAGTACCATCAACAGAATGTTCTGTAATACTTTAGAACTCAAATTTTTAGCAGACGATCTTAATATTGATAAAAGTTATTCTTTTGTGGAAACCAACTTTTCTTTAGCAGGAATAGTGTTTTCTGTAGTAGGAACTATACAGATAGTTGTGAACACAATCCTACAGTATTGTTACGATAACACAACAAAATGTTGTAAATTGAACAGTCCTGTATGGTAACTGCAACAGAATGTTTTGTAGAAATTACATCCTTTTTTATCAAAAGTTTGCAGAAAAAGTATGGTAGTTACAACAGTGTCGTGGACTGTTGAAGAAACCCTCTAATTATTTGAAAAATTATAGAACCAGCAGAATTGACAATACAGAAGATAAATAGTAATATGTTGCTATTCTGAAGTAATATTTGTTTAGACGAGACTGTTGACAATCTGTGAGGGTAATATGCACCCTTTAAAGTGTTGACAGACACCGCCATGTTAGGTGTTAAATGTAATAATAGCAACAATGGTGCTGGAATGTCCTATTTGTTTTTCAAAGACGTATATCACTTACACAAACAGGACATGAAAATGAAATAACTAACTACATATTTTTATGGCAACTACCAATTATATGATGTGAAAGGAAAACCTTTTTACACAAACGTTACACGTTAATAAAATTATATATATATATATATATATATATATATATATCAGATGACACCCAATGTTGTATAACATAAAGGAAGGATTATTTTATTAACTAAATAAGCTAACTCATATGTGAATTCGTCGCATCGAGACCCGTCTGCAGACATGTTACATCGCATGCTTTAAAAACATTTTACAATGCAAAACAAATACATTTAAAAACAATCAAATAGCCGAGCGTTCGAAGGCGTCCGTCTATCAACACAGGATCTGGCAGTTCGAGACTGCCTGCTTCCACGATGAATTTTTAAGTAGCGAAAAATAAGTACAGATAGCAGCGCATTCTACGAGACGACGAGTGAATTACAATAGACCACACAAGATGGTTAGGGCTACCATGCCGCTCATTAAAGGCAACAAAACCTATGGTTAGGATTACCGTGAACTTTTTCTGGGGCTACCTTGCCTCTCAGTAAAATATGCAACAAAACATATGGTTAGGAATACCATACACTTTTGCTGGTGCCACCATGCTCCTCAGTTACGACAACAGAAGAGATTGTTAGTTCTAACATATGTTACTTCTGGATGCACAATCAACTCTGTAGCGGCATCAGGGCAGCATTGCAGAGAATACCATACTTGATTGTAGTCAGAACCCTACTCGTTTGTAATAGCAACATTCTATTCTGTAGCAAGAAATGACATCACTGATTTGTGACGCATTAACATTTTACAATATGTTCTGTTGGTGTTAGCATATACACTGAAGAGCCAAAACAACTTGTACACCTGCCTAATATCGTGTAGGGCCCCCGCGAGCACGCAGAAGTGCCGCAAGATGACGTGGCATGGATTAAACTAATGTCTCAAGGTATGCAGGAGGCAATTCACACCATGAATCCGGCAGGGCAGTCCACAAATCCATACGAGTACGAGGCGGTGGAGATCTCTTATAAACAGCACGTTACAAGGGATCCCAGATATTCTCAATCATGTTCATATCTGGTTATTTAGGTGGCGAATGGAAGTGTCTAAAGTCAGAAGTGTGTTCCTGGAGCCACTCGGTAGCAACTCTCGACGTGTGGGGTGTCGCATTGTCCTGCTGGAATTGCCCACGTCCGCGGAATAAACAATGGACATGAATGGGTGCAAGTGATCGTACGGGATGCTTACGTATCTGTCACCTGTCAGAGTCGTATCTAGACGCATCAGGGGTCCCATTTCACGCCAACTGCACACGCCCCATACCATGACAGAGCCTCCACCAGCTTGAACAGTCTCCTGTTGACATGTAGGGTCCATGGATTCATGAGGATGTCTCCATACACGTACACGTCCATCCGCCCGATACAATTGGAAACGAGACTCTTCAGACCAGGCAAGGTGTATCCAGCAATCAACAGTCAAATGGCGGTTTTAACGGGCCCAGGCGAGGCGTAAAGCTTTGTGTCGTGCAGTCAACAACGGTACACGAGTGGGCCTTCGGCTCCGAAAGCCCATATCAATGATGGTCCGTTGAATAGTTCGCACGCTGGCACTTGTTGATGCCCCAGCATTTAAATCTGCGCCAATTTGAGAAAGGGTTGCACGTCTGTCAAGTTTAATAATTCTCGTCAGTCGTCGTTTGTCCCGTTCGTTCACGATCTTTTTCCGGCCGCAGCGATGTCGAACATTTGAGGTTNGATTCTCGTCAGTCGTCGTTTGTCCCGTTCGTTCACGATCTTTTTCCGGCCGCAGCGATGTCGAACATTTGAGGTTTTACCGGATTCCCGATATTCACGTACATCGTGAAATGGTCGTACGCGAAAATATAAATGTTATCGCTATCTCGGAGATGCTATGTCCTAACTCTCGTGCACCGACTATAACACCATGTTCAAACTCACTTAAATCTAGATAGCCTGCTATTGTAGCAGCAGCAACCGATCTAGCAACTTTGCAAGACGTTTGTTGTCTTATATAGGCGCCGCCAACCGCATCGCGTTACTCTGATTAGTTCCATACCTCTGTTATTTGCATACGCACGCCGATACCAATATTTTTGGCTCTCCAGTGTACGTTTAATAATATTCGTAGGATAGCCGCTACCATACAGACTGTTTTCTCTATTTTAACAGTCTTGGAGGTTAACAGCTACAGAGTTATGGTTCCTACAACAATATTGTTCTTTCATTGGAGAATATCGACATCATGACGCACGATTCCCACGTGCGATAAGACGGAAGAGATCCCGCCAGGAATCGAACTCGGTTCGCCTTTGTGGGAGACAAGTCTGTGTATGGCGCTGCTGAAGAACTTGCTGGAGCTTTGCGAAAGTTAACTTGGCATATTCATTGTAGTATGTAAACTGAATGGTGCATGTGGTATTAAATGAACTATAGAACTGTCTGTACTGACCTGTATTGATAAAATTAAGTTAATTTCATATAAGTTAAAATTTTCATTGGTTATAATGAAAAAGGAGATAAAGATTTTCTAAAAATGGTAAAACTTATTTAAAAGAAATCATAAACTGTTAACTAATGAGCAGCTATTTCATTTTGGAGGTGTTGAGCAAACTCATTGGCTTGTAACATTTCTATACGAATGGTGTTCGAACAGTATTTATATCTGTAACATTCCTTAGATGAAGAGGGTCCTCTCGTTTATAATATCTGTGAACTGCCATTTTTTATTCCTTCAGAAGAAAATTTTTCCCCCGAAGAGAATCTATGGTTGATTGTGTGTTAATTGTTTTTCGCTCAGAAAATGTTTCTTAACTGTATCAGATATTTTTTTAGAAAGAAAAACATGTTAATTTTATAGTGATATATTTATATAATATCTAATATTTTCTGACTGTTGTAGCTTCTTATAAAAGATTATTTATCAACTTGTTTTATGATTTAATTTGGTTTTGTCACTTCTTTCGTATTTGGGAGGATCTTGACTGGAGGACAACGACATATGACATCATTTATATAAGCATAAAAATCATTACGGGAAAGTCAATGTTAATGACTCCTTCCCCCTATAAAATTCACTATAATTTATAAACAAAAACCTATATTTGCATGCAGGGAAGAAGTGAACTGTAACATGTAATGAAATAAAAAAATATATGTATATTGAAATTAACGACATGTTTACTTTCCAAGAAAATCTCATTTGGTAACAAAAAAATTATCTCACATTTTAAAATAAACTTAGTTTNACGACATGTTTACTTTCCAAGAAAATCTCATTTGGTAACAAAAAAATTATCTCACATTTTAAAATAAACTTAGTTTTATTAAATTGTAAACGAATACCTACAAAACATGTATTTTTTTAAACAAGTAAAAGAAAACGTTATAACTGTATACATGTTTAAAATAAGCAAAAAGTAAAAATTAAGTACAGAAATGTTTCATATCATTTAGAAAATTATATATTTATTCTTATGATCAAAATTTATATTCAGAAAAATTATATAAAAGGATATTTAACTANACGACATGTTTACTTTCCAAGAAAATCTCATTTGGTAACAAAAAAATTATCTCACATTTTAAAATAAACTTAGTTTCATTAAATTGTAAACGAATACCTACAAAACATGTATTTTTTTAAACAAGTAAAAGAAAACGTTATAACTGCATACATGTTTAAAATAAGCCAAAAGTAAAAATTATGTACAGAAATGTTTCATATAATTTAGAAAATTATATATTTATTCTTATGATCAAAATTTATATTCAGAAAAATTATATAAAAGGATATTTAACTACTAGTAAATTGACTTTGAAACATACCAAATGTGATATTCAGTCCTGAAAATTAACCTAGAAGGATGTGTTTGAAACAAATAAAATATGGGTTATCATGTATGAAATCATGTTAGTAAACTATTTTCTAAGCAAAAAAAATATTATTATATGAAAGTACGAGTAAATCAATATTTGCAAAGTTTATATTTTAAAACAAATCAAAAGTGAATAAATCTCGAATGATCAGTCTAGCAAATCACTTATATAGTTTTATTTTATTTTAAACAATCCAAACTTGAATAATGCGTATTTGTTAGAAAAAAAATTTCCATGTAAAATGAATATACTTTGCCAAGTGTAGAGCCTCGTTCGCAAAAATAAAACAAATTATTAAATACATATATTTTCAAATGTTTAAATAAAAAATATGAATTCTTCTTAGGGCGCGCCGTACAAGACGTAGGCATTGGTTTCCAGTGTACTGTGTTATTTCAATACCCGGATATGGCATGACGACGTCGTAGGTCAGGGGTGCGTCCTGTTTCCCGGCACACATTCCGTAAGGGATGTAAAAACATCCACTTCGTAGCGACACTCACGCATTTACACCGCGTCCTGCCACACCCTGAAACGAACTCAATTGCATACGTATAAATCCGCAGCCAATTCTGCAATAAGCCAAACCAAGGCGTGGAGCGTTCATTCGGTCATCATTCGACTTTGATCGTCAAGGGAAGTATTAATAGTGTAAAGCAGCCGTGGTGCAGTAGAGGTCAGACTTCTCACCTCCCACCACCATTAATTACGATGTATTATCGGTGGGACTCTCTGTGGAAAATGCAGCGAGCGTTGCCGATTGCCAGTTGGTTTCTTCCACTACTCAACTCCACCGATGCTCCGTCTCCACCTCATATCAAGCTCACCGTCAAGCGACGCCTAAAACAATCACTATTAATTCAATAGTGTTCCACAACACATGCGCACGTTGACGTCTCGTGCGCTCCCTGACCTCGTGTGCTGTCGCTTGTCTTTTGAATGCTGCTATTACATGAAGGTCAAACTCGGCATCTAGCCGTGTTCGGCCCTAGCGCACTGTCCTGTTATCACACAGCTTGGTGGCTGGCGGCGTCCGCTGTTTCCTGTCGTAGAGTAGATAAAAACTCAGTCACGAAATGGCATGCTGGTTCCTTTGGTGAAGGTGTGCCCTTTCTGCGATCGGCATGGCGAGGCCGTAGCAATGGGCCTTGCGTCTCTTGGACAACCAAAATGCTGCGAAAGGTTCCCTATCGGCTGTGCTTTCGGCTGGCGAGTAAGTTACCAGGCGCTGATTGGCGAACGGCGTTCCAGCATTTCGCTGGCCAGTGACACCATTTTGCTGGAATGTGCGACTGTAGTTCGCGGTATAAGCGGATATTTCACCTCTGAAATCTCATGTACTCTGTTTCACTATCGCGTCTGGTCTCTGGCAGCTCGTAATACATATTTAAATTTTATTAACCGTCCAGAACGTGGAGTTAAAAAGGGAATTACTTCGAGTTATTTATTAAGGTGCTTTTTATTTCGAANTTCTTCGAGTTATTTATTAAGGTGCTTTTTATTTCGAATTATTATTTCTTTCAAATGTGTTTGCGTTTTGTGTTTATCGTACAGTGACGGAACAAAACGTGCATGCTTTCAACAGAAAGCCAGCTAACCTAACTTCAATTTATTATTAACGTAACACGTGCGTACCTGTATTAAAAACCAACCTTATTGATACACTGTGCAAAATCCAAAACATTGAAAATATATTCTAAACNCGTGCGTACCTGTATTAAAAACCAACCTTATTGATACACTGTGCAAAATCCAAAACATTGAAAATATATTCTAAACGTATCTTGTGAAAAAAAGAAACCTTTGATACTTGGGGGAGAAAAACATAAATTCCATACATGGACAAAACGAAAATTTTCCTTCCCTCTAAAATACTACGTTTTTCACATAACGAATCTTTATTACTGCTTCTCTTCACCCTTAGGTAAGATATTTGGGTAAACTTACAGTCTTATACNTTTCACATAACGAATCTTTATTACTGCTTCTCTTCACCCTTAGGTAAGATATTTGGGTAAACTTACAGTCTTATACGCTGTTTCATCTTCATGCTGCTATAGGTGGGATAAGAAACACCAAATTAATTTTTTTGTAAATAACTCTTTCGGGGTATTTGCTACCTCGGCGTCATACTATTTTATTTTGGCTGGATCTTAGCAAAGTTTTGCGTCTCCATAATTAACAATTAGGTGGGGAGGTACATTTTAAATTGTATTATTTAGACTGTCAAAATATTGAACAGGATCCTTTCTGGTAAATGCAACAGTGTTCATTTTCGTGTTTAAGCCACTCTAAGATCCGTTTTCTCTTGTGCACTTTCGTAAATCTCTCGCTCAATATGTGCCAGGTGAGTTGTTTTGAAATATTTACATCGTACTCCCAAACTTGTCAGAATGATATGTAAACTATGAATGTCAGATCCACTCATTGGGTAACCCCAGTCTGCGGCGCAAATGATACTTCGTAGCACATGTTCTTCTTTAAATACTTCTGATAAACTACATTGAAGAACCAGTTTGTTATCATAGTTTTTACATGCATCTATAAAACTGTGGTAATAATGCCAAATTTTTCACAGGCTTTCCTGTATGACATGCCATTTCTAACAGCGACAATAACATGTATTTTATAGATGGCTTGTTTTCATTAATGTCTTTCTAGTGTGTCAGTTTTAATCGAGGAATGTATATTCTTGGCATTGTTGTACACCCGTTCTTAAACATCCCACTTTCACTGGTATTTTGTCATTCTAGAAAATAACATTGTAAAATACGAAAATATTTGTATAACACTTGTATTATTTCTGTTTGTTATGTGATGTATATATTTTCAACAAAATAAAAACCGTTAACAACAGTAGCATTGCCTCACAAGGGTACTCTAAATTTTGAGACACTTTAAAAACCACTGATCAAAACATCCCATTCTGCTGTAAATATAGATACCAATGGTGCCAACATTGGCATACTTAAATTGTCTTCTTGAATATTCATAGAGTAAATAGTACAATAACTTCCTTAATGTTTGTGCAAATACATAACATTCAATAAACTTTACAGCAGTTATAATTTTCCCACAGTTTTTATCCTATATATCCCACTGTTCCCATTTGCCTATTTTAAATAGAAAACTTTAATTTTTCAAATTTCAGCTATAAATTTACTCGTGAACACTGCAAGTATGTCTGCTTTACGGATATTCCATTAGCAGATGAAGGCTGCAAAATTATAATAAGTTCCCTCTGGAAATTTCGAGGACACTAGCGTCGTTTCTGTTTAACCTACTCATGAATTGACGAGATCTCTACAAAGCCAATTCTATCCATATTTGTGAATATGGAAACTGAAGTAGATGGTTGCGGTTCTTGTAAAATTGAAGCACTGGATTCGAGGTCTAAGAGACACGTGCTCATAATTTCCGCGGCCTTTCTAGTCGGTCTTTATTCGTTCCGTCTTTTTCGGTAGAGATGTTCAGAATATCCACTAGAAGGCATCGCGCCCCTCCTCATGCTCGCGTATATTTTTCGCCGTAGGTCTAGCTTTTCTTGGCTCGCCAGCTATTTTGAGAGTGGAGCGACATCTGCGAGCTAAATGCTTTTTGCTGCCACCGCTGTCCTAGACATGCAGGGGACAGCATTCTAGCTGACACGACACTCCTCTGGCTAGCACAGTTTTTTGTTCAATTGTCCGTGTTTCAAACTTTTTTAAGGAATATATGGCCCCTATGTACATTTTAGATGAATTTGAGAAACTATACATATCAGTCATCATTTTTGCGCCGACGAACCTTCCCCTCAGATGATCGCATTTAGAAGGCAGCTGCAACAAAGTATCTCAGACTATGGACCCTGTCTTGAGTCCTTGTTATTACTTAGAATAACAGCAATTTTTGCTGCAATAATATGTGTTTGTGTATGCTTAAAGCAATTTCATATTACAGAAAAAGGTAATTATTTATTCTACTGGGTAATAGTAATACCCACTATCGGCTCTTAACGTCTATTAGAGAAAATTTTAAATCAACCTTTGAAAAATGTCACTGCCCCTATCTACATATAATAATGGGGCACATTGACAGGAATGCGCCCAGTTAAGTTGGTAACGACCAAGGGAAACGTCGATTTAAAAGCGTTAAATTAACATTTGCAAATATTGAAATTATTTATTTTACTTTCTGTTTTCCAAATGCACATTAGTGTAAGAATAAGCACATTAGTAAAATATTTACTATAAATGTAATTTCACAGTTTCACTTGACCAACACATTAATTAAGTGAGCAGGACCATGGCAATGTTAATTTTACATGGGGTGTAAGAATAGACGACGTACATACAAGTAGGTCTTATGCAGGTCTTTCAAAATTGCTCAGTTAATCGTAAAGAGCCTGTAAATACATTCTTTCCTCAACAGAATCAATCACAGAACTTACTGCATTTACGAGTGGTGAACACGCGGCATGAAATAATGGTCAAATCATACACCATGCTAAACATTGAAACTGTAAGAGTGATGCCAGGAAGCTAATCACTAATTTTACTAAAGCAAACACAAAAAAACATGTCCCACATCATGAAGCGCATAAATACTGCGCACTTTCCCATCTTACGAGTAACAAAACAAGTTGCGATTATATGAAAAATACTCTCTACGACTATCGCTAGAATACCAAAGTCTCCTGATAAATTTTAAACGAGTGAATTTGTTAAAGAAATGTAATTTAATTAGACCCTGACTTCACGTTCTATTTTCAGTCATTATCTCTGAGAAAGTTTGGGAATATAATGAAGCTTACGTGAAAACTGAATGCAAAGAATAAATATGTTATCTTCATCTAATTGATGTCTGGAAAAACAACTCAAAATACGCATGTATTGTATGATTTGTGAATTATCTCTCAAAAATATATTAATGCGAGATAAATTATTAATATAACTTTCTTAAATCCTTCTACGTATTAAGCTTATAGCGTATGACCAACAGAAATATTAAGAAAACTATACTTTATTGACGTGCAGTATACTGGAGTTTTTCCACTCAGCTATAGTCAACGAATTCCTCTTCGCATAGATTATTATGTTTTATAAATCATTATGTTCTTGGTTTGGTGGCTTAGACTTTAAATGAGGCGAGTAAAACTCCTCGAAATACCCGCTATTTGTATAGTTATACTCGTTTAAACCACGTATACTATAAGTATTTAGCCAGACTATAATTTTTAGTTTTTTTTTCAATAAAAGATAATTTTAAATTTACGGGTGTTAATGTTAAATGTTTTGGCCCCATTTATAATATTTGTGATTACAGTTAAAGTCAAAAACTGCAATATCAAGGGGAAGCGGGGCTGTGAGGCAGATATTTACCAAACTGATATGTGGCAGTAATGCCTCCAAACGTCACAAGAGCATAGCACTGGTATCTGTGCAGCAGCTTTCCCTTAACTGTTCATGTTAGAGTGTATACACAGTTACGCATTTGGGAGGCAGCATGCAGTGAACGGTTAATGGGTTCAACGAGTTTTCCTGGTTTCCCTTGCATCACATAATGCCTTGTGAGTGACATTAAATGCATCATGAACGATGACAGAATCTGAGCGGGAATTGTTGGGAAGCGAGAAGTGTGTTTATCCTACCATCAGATTTTTATGCTAACAAAGAAGCCGTTATTACAGTATTAAACACGTTGCATTCGTGGAGATCTGAGGGTTGTGCACACCGACAACACATTACAGAAACTTGAAATTATACAAGTGCGACGTAGGATGGTCGCCCCTTTTCTCTACTAGGCCAATACGGATAGCGCAAAAATAGACTTTGTATTAACGCTGCAGTGGAAACCTTTACTGCTCACAGGATATCTGCCAACAGTGTTGGATGCCTTATCTTGCAAATATGATTGTCTGCTCGCCATCAGTTGTCACTACTTCTGTTAACCCTCAATCACTGATGCAATCAACTTCAATAAGAGTTGAAGACAGATTAGCACAGTGAGAGAGTGGCATTCTAAAACATTTCGTTTGCGGTCCCGCTAACTGCTTGCATTAAGGCTACTGTCTCTTAAATATCTAGTAAACAGAGCTTGAATTTATAAACGAATTTTGTGAGCCCCTCTTTCGAGAGACGTTTGAGAGTCCGATGATTTTCTTTGTCCTGTGTGTGAGGGTTATAATGCAAAACAAGTTTTAAGCTGTAGGCAGTTAGGAACAAGGTTTTAACTAAATTGGATTCGCCAAAGAGCACGCACTTTGTTTAAAACATTTGTAACCTAATGTGTATGGTACTAAAGTCGGTACTAACGAAAATAAAATGCAAATGTGCTTATGAAGTATGAAACATTTTACAATTTGTTATATATATTATGCCGAAGCATTATTCTCTCAACTGTGACATTCAATCGTAAAACTGGTAGTGTAAAAATAAAAAATAAAATAAAAATGAACACGAAAGCCTACAAGCGGCAATAATTAAAAAATGTGTATTTGTAGGAAACATTGAAAACGCAATTTAATAGAAATATTGCTGGGATAATAAGATGTGCTTGGTAGTCCTTTGGTTATGGTAGCAGGATTCTGAAACTTTAATGCATGATCAAATCCCGATCCAGAAAGAGATTTTGTAAATAATTTATTCCTTGCAACTTAAAACCCTACAAAACTTATATTAATTTTCTCCAAAACACTTCATTAGCAGCATAAATAACGAAAATCAACCCTGATATGACAGATAGTTCCATAGAAGATTCTACATCTATAGTCGGTACATCCGACAATGTCACTAATCAGGATTCTATCGTGGTGTCAACGACAACCCAAGCTCAGTTCTCCACTCGTCGGACATATTGAGCGAACCGTAGCAAGTATCAAAATGATGTCAGTTTCCAACTACTCCGGCATTTATATGCTCGAGTAATCCATTGCGAAACATTTGTCACATGCTGCCCTCCCCATTGTATCTGGGCTTAGGAACTAGCAATAATTCATATGCCCAGTGACTTGAACTAGTGTAGTGCAGGCAGGGTTACAATGCCGAAACAAACACATCACTATATACAACACAACAATGTCGAAATATCTTGATGTCAACATCGAAAAAAACATACCATTATATACAACAATGCTGAAAAAATCTTTAGTCATTACATAAATAAAGTTAAAAAAACAAACACAAAACTATATACAGCACATATGGAATGTTGGCAGTGCCAATATTGCAAAAATATTTACTATTATTTTCATCCAGAAAATCCATAGGGCAGTGTATTTACTCCATCTTCGCATACTTGCCACTTATCGTCCATCCAAACAAGAGCTAGTTTATGGCTGCATTCATAAAAAAGTTCCTTCTTCTTGAACCTTATGCTGTGTACAATCACATACAATATCTTCTCTCTGTTGAGAACCCTGACATAGTCATGAAATTTAATTCCTTATTAATCATACACTTCTATATTGCTTTTGCTATCTAGTGTACATTTCTGGCAAATCTGTAGGCATATAACTTGACATGCAAGCCAACGAACTCAACCATAGGTAAACCATATTCATCTTTAATTTACCCATAGCATTTTTGTTTTGAAGCTACTAGTATGGATGATTTGTGGGGTAGACACTGGTATCGAACTCTGAAAGGAAACTGGAATAGAACACATCAGTTTCTCGTTCACCAATCCTGGAGGGCATTCATTTATCAGCAGAAATTGTAGGTAATTGTGTTCACTGTGCAGTACAGCCGGGTACGTGAAATCACATTCAACACTTTATCCTACACGAGAATTGTCAGGCATGTTCACGATGTCGACTTCAGTACTGGCCAAATTGATATATCTTATAGGTATAGGTAAACCCATCGCCCAAACATATAAATTGTAGACATCCATGCACATCAGGTGTTTTGCCAGATCATAAGAGATGCAACTCTCATCATACATGTNCACGACACTCCTCTGGCTAGCACAGTTTTTTGTTCAATTGTCCGTGTTTCAAACTTTTTTAAGGAATATATGGCCCATATGTACATTTTAGATGAATTTGAGAAACTAGACATATCAGTCATCATTTTTGCGCCGACGAACCTTCCCCTCAGATGATCGCATTTAGAAGGCAGCTGCAACAAATTATCTCAGACTATGGACCCTGTCTTGAGTCCTTGTTATTACTTAGAATAACAGCAATTTTTGCTGCAATAATATGTGTTTGTGTATGCTTAAAGCAATTTCATATTACAGAAAAAGGTAATTATTTATTCTACTGGGTAATGGTAATACACACTATCGGCTCTTAACGTCTATTAGAGAAAATTTTAAATCAACCTTTTAAAAATGTCACTGCCCCTATCTACATATAATAATGGGGCACATTGACAGGAATGCGCCCAGTTAAGTTGGTAACGACCAAGGGAAACGTCGATTTAAAAGCGTTAAATTAACATTTGCAAATATTGAAATTATTTATTTTACTTTCAGTTTTCCAAATGCACATTAGTGTAAGAATAAGCACATTAGTAAAATATTTACTATAAATGTAATTTCACAGTTTCACTTGACCAACACATTAATTAAGTGAGCAGGACCATGGCAATGTTAATTTTACATGGGGTGTAAGAATAGACGACGTACATACAAGTAGGTCTTATGCAGGTCTTTCAAAATTGCTCAGTTAATCGTAAAGAGCCTGTAAATACATTCTTTCCTCAACAGAATCAATCACAGAACTTACTGCATTTACGAGTGGTGAACACGCGGCATGAAATAATGGTCAAATCATACACCATGCTAAACATTGAAACTGTAAGAGTGATGCCAGGAAGCTAATCACTAATTTTACTAANTGCTGCGCACTTTCCCATCTCACGAGTAACAAAACAAGTTGCTCGTTACGATTATATGAAAAATACTCTCTACGACTATCGCTAGAATACCAAAGTCTCCTGATAAACTTTAAACGAGTGAATTTGTTAAAGAAATGTAATTTAATTAGACCCTGACTTCACGTTCTATTTCCAGTCATTATCTCTGAGAAAGTTTGGGAATATAATGAAGCTTACGTGAAAACTGAATGCAAAGAATAAATATGTTATCTTCATCTAATTGATGTCTGGAAAAACAACTCAAAATACGCATNAAGTCTGGAAAAACATCTCAAAATACGTATGTATTGTATGATTTGTGAATTATCTCTCAAAAATATATTAATGCCAGATAAATTATTAATATAACTTTCTTAAATCCTTCTACGTATTAAGCTTATAGCGTATGACCAACAGAAATATTAAGAAAACTATACTTTATTGACGTGCAGTATACTGGAGTTTTTCCACTCAGCTATAGTCAACGAATTCCTCTTCGCATAGATTATTATGTTTTATAAATCATTATGTTCTTGGTTTGGTGGCTTAGACTTTAAATGAGGCAAGTAAAACTCCTCGAAATACCCGCTATTTGTATAGTTATACTCGTTTAAACCACGTATACTATAAGTATTTAGCCAGACTATAATTTTTAGTTTTTTTTTTAATAAAAGATAATTTTAAATTTACGGGTGTTAATGTTAAATGTTTTGGCCCTTTTATAATATTTGTGATTACATTTAAAGTCAAAAACTGCATCATCAAGCGGAAGCGGGGCTGTGAGGCAGATATTTACCAAACTGATATGTGGCAGTAATGCCTCCAAACGTCACAAGAGCATAGAACTTGTATCTGTGTAGCAGCTTTCCCTTAACTGCTCATGTTAGAGTGTATACACAGTTACGCATTTGGGAGGCAGCATGCAGTGAACGGTTAATGGGTTCAACGAGTTTTCCTGGTTTCCCTTGCATCACATAATGCCTTGTGAGTGACATTAAATGCATCATGAACGATGACAGAATCTGAGCGGGAATTGTTGGGAAGCGAGAAGTGTGTTTATCCTACCATCAGATTTTTATGCTAACAAAGAAGCCGTTATTACAGTATTAAACACGTTGCATTCGTGGAGATCTGAGGGTTGTGCACACCGACAAGACATTACAGAAACTTGAAATTAGTCAAGTGCGACGTAGGATGGTCGCCCCTTTTCTCTACTAGGCCAATACGGATAGCGCAAAAATATACTTTGTATTAACGCTGCAGTGGAAACCTTTACTGCTCACAGGATATCTGCCAACAGTGTTGGAGGGCTTTTCTTGCAAATATGATTGTCTGCTCGCCATCAGTTGTCACTACTTCTGTTAACCCTCAATCACTGATGCAATCAACNTTCTTGCAAATATGATTGTCTGCTCGCCATCAGTTGTCACTACTTCTGTTAACCCTCAATCACTGATGCAATCAACTTCAATAAGAGTTGAAGACAGATTAGCACAGTGAGAGAGTGGCATTCTAAAACATTTCGTTTGCGGTCCCGCTAACTGCTTGCATTAAGGCTACTGTCTCTTAAATATCTAGTAAACAGAGCTTGAATTTATAAACGAATTTTGTGAGCCCCTCTTTCGAGAGACGTTTGAGAGTCCGATGATTTTCTTTGTCCTGTGTGTGAGGGTTATAATGCAAAACAAGTTTTAAGCTGTAGGCAGTTAGGAACAAGGTTTTAACTAAATTGGATTCGCCAAAGAGCACGCACTTTGTTTAAAACATTTGTAACCTAATGTGTATGGTACTAAAGTCGGTACTAACGAAAATAAAATGCAAATGTGCTTATGAAGTATGAAACATTTTACAATTTGTTATATATATTATGCCGAAGCATTATTCTCTCTACTGTGACATTCAATCGTAAAACTGGTAGTGTAAAAATAAAAAATAAAATAAAAATGAACACGAAAGCCTACAAGCGGCAATAATTAAAAACTGTCTATTTGTAGGAAACATTGAAAACGCAATTTAATAGAAATATTGCTGGGATAATAAGATGTGCTTGGTAGTCCTTTGGTTATGGTAGCAGGATTCTGACACTTTAATGCATGATCAAATCCCGATCCAGAAAGAGATTTTTTAAATAATTTATTCCTTGCAACTTAAAACCCTACAAAACTTATATTAATTTTCTCCAAAACACTTCATTAGCAGCATAAATAACGAAAATCAACCCTGATATGACAGATAGTTCCATAGAAGATTCTACATCTATAGTCGGTACATCCGACAATGTCACTAATCAGGATTCTATCGTGGTGTCAACGACAACCCAAGCTCAGTTCTCCACTCGTCGGACATATTGAGCGAACCGTAGCAAGTATCAAAATGATGTCAGTTTCCAACTACTCCGGCATTTATATGCTCGAGTAATCCATTGCGAAACATTTGTCACATGCTGCCCTCCCCATTGTATCTGGGCTTAGGAACTAGCAATAATTCATATGCCCAGTGACTTGAACTAGTGTAGTGCAGGCAGGGTTACAATGCCGAAACAAACACATCACTATATACAACNCATATGCCCAGTGACTTGAACTAGTGTAGTGCAGGCAGGGTTACAATGCCGAAACAAACACATCACTATATACAACCCAACAATGCCGAAATATCTTGATATCAACATCGAAACAAACATACCATTATATACAACAATGCTGAAAAAATCTTTAGTCATTACATAAATAAAGTTAAAAAAACAAACACAAAACTATATACAGCACATATGGAATGTAGGCAGTGCCAATATTGCAGAAATATTTACTATTATTTTCATCCAGAAAATCCATAGGGCAGTGTATTTACTCCATCTTCGCATACCTGCCACTTATCGTCCATCCAAACAAGAGCTAGTTTATGGCTGCATTCAGAAAAAAGTTCCTTCTTCTTGAACCTTATGCTGTGTACAATCACATACAATATCTTCTCTCTGTTGAGAACCCCTGATATAGTCATGAAATTTAATTCCTTATTAATCATACACTTCTATATTGCTTTTGCTATCTAGTGTACATTTCTGGCAAATCTGTAGGCCTTTTATTTGACATGCAAGCCAACGAACTCAACCATAGGTAAACCATATTCATCTTTAATTTACCTATAGCATTTTTGTTTTGAAGCTACTAGTATGGATGATTTGTGGGGTAGACACTGGCATCGAACTCTGAAAGGAAACTGGAATAGAACACATCAGTTTCTCGTTCACCAATCCTGGAGGGCATTCATTTATCAGCAGAAATTGTAGGTAATTGTGTTCACTGCGCAGTACATCCGGGTAGGTGAAATCACATTCAACACTTTATCCTACACGAGAATTGCCAGGCATGCTCACGATGTCGACTTCAGTACTGGCCAAATTGATATACCTTATAGGTGGAGGTAAACCCATCGCCCAACCATATAAATTGTAGACATCCATGCACATCAGGTGTTTTGCCAGATCATAAGAGATGCAACTCTCATCATACATGTAATTTGTAACAGAGTGACATTTTATACACTGAGCCACACCACATTGTATATTTTTTTAAAGAAACAAATACATGTCATAATCGGTCAGCATTTCAAGTTTCACTGCAATTGCCTTCAGATGGAATCAAATGCATTGCCAGAAAAATTCACATAATGAACACAGACCAGTCCATATGTGTCTAAGCAGAGGCTGAGGAAGTTTCAAAACACATCTGTGAGGAGAAGCACATCTGTTTTCATTGAAAAGTTGAAGTACTCCCCAAGGATCTTGCAGTCAAATTTCTCGCACACTTGCTTGGCATGAGTGTAGTCAGCATCACTGATGTTCGCATCTGTCAGCTGATTGTAAAACTTTTATTGTGGAAATAGCTGCATTTCATCAACTCTCGCAATACTGTCGATGTAGTCATATGAGAAAATTTATTTCCTTGTCACCAGTGCCAGCTGCTGAGAAGTGAAGAATTTATATGTGTTGTAAAATTGTGTCGCTGGCAGGATACCTGGTAGGTCTGACAAACTGCTGGCCTTTAAATAGAAACTGTCGATAATCAGAATGTTGAACTTGTCTCCCAGCGATTTTCCAAACATGATCATCTTCTCTTCATTATATGAGATGATAGTAATGTCCTTGTTGTTGTAAGCCAGTTCTCTGAATATAAAATTGTCACCACATGTCAGGTTTAGGGAGAATACAGGAAATATTTTTGGTCTTCTGAGCAAATTGTAGTTCTCTCATGCTACACCAATATACTGTCTGCTAAAGTGATAGTGGTCTTGAATTTTCGCATTGTCTTTGCTGAAGCTTCCTTCACAGTGAAAGCAATTTGATGCCGGGATATACACATTCTGTTGTGCAGGAGTTATTAGTGGCAGCATCGTTAGTGAATTTCGTAGATCGTCTTCATTTTCTCACCAAACTCAACTATTTCCTCAATGAAAATCTTCGGCGCATCATCACTATGTAGAGTATTGGTTTCTGTGGCATTTCTGATGTCAGTTTTTCAGGGATGACTTCGTAGTTCACATGCACAAAAACACAGAAGCTATAAGTTTCGTGCTTCTGGTATTGCATTGTGAATGCCTTTTCAGGATCTGGTTGGAAGGTCTGGATCGGCACCAACACAGCTTCGAAAAAAGAGTAAATGACAATTGGTAGATTTGTATTGTATATATTTTTGAACTGTAGCACTGGAGGTATCCTATCGTATTCAGGCTGTGGCATGTCAGCTCGAAATTGTGCATATTCAGAGCAATTTTTTTGTGCTCAGCCAGACACTGTTAACCATTCAATCCATAAACTCTCAGTCGATCATCTAAATGCATCAGGCATATATTGAATATATACACTGTACCGCAATGTGTAATCTTCTGGGATCATACCAGTCTCGCAAATTTTGAAATGTAGGCACAATGGGATATTTCTTCATCTGACAAAAGCAGCAAGTTGATATGATCATTCTTCTCTTATTTTGTCACTCTCAGAGGAAAAATCTTTCCATTCGTTTCTTCAATGTAGTAAACGTTGAATGATGTTCTAGGATTCTTTTTTTCAAACATCTTGATCTGGTACACTTGTGTTGGGAATGCAATATCAATAAATTCTCAACTTCACAGTTCACTCTGTCACTGTTATTTCCTTCAATGAATTTAGCCAATACAGCCCACTTAAAACATTCATGATCACTATTCTTTGGATTTATCACTTCTTTTATCTCATTGATGGAGATGACAAATCTTTCCACGACGAGGGTCTCAGTTGATCTAGTTTGTTAACATGTATCTGAAGTTTGTTAACAGATATCACTGTCCATCCAGAACCCTTTTCAGGATATTCTCGTTTNAACAGATATCACTGTCCATCCAGAACCCTTTTCGGAATATTCTCATTCTTCAGTACAAATTTTCACAATACTTTGTGACACGATTTGTTATATGTTGCCAGTGTTGTAGACTGGAACATTTTTGGTCTTGAAAGATCTTGCTTTCTTGCATAATGTTATATTGAATCACACCATGATTTGCAACTTCATTTTTCAACTGCCCAAAAATATTTTTATTGATGTTTACTAGGTAGTCGCATATATCTTCAGCATCACCTTGTTATCTGCAATATATATCTTCAAATTTCCACGGGATGCAGTTTCCGCCTCAACAAAGTCATTGGTACTTACTGCGCCGGATTCAGCAACGATTTTCAGTCTGGTCAATGTCGTATTCGAGCAGGATTGTTTAGCAGGAGCATACAATGTTCGCACACACTTCTTCTGGGCTGGCAGTTTTGATTTTACTTTGAAGATTTTCATATGCATGGCCAGATTGTCATGGCGGATGAACTGAGGACTGCAGTTGTGACACTTCAGCACATCACCTTCTGTGTTGAATGCACAGCCGGCTTCATGACGCCTCGCCTTGCAGACTTCAGTAAAATGCTATGGTAGAACTTGCAGCTGTGGTTGCTGACCTCTTGATACTGCCATGGCAAGTTCANTGACCTCTTGCTACTGCCATGGCAGGTTCGAAGTTGGTCTTGCAATTTATTTTTATGAGCAATGGTTGTACCAAATTTCTCTTTTATCAACTGCTCTCGCTAGTAAGGATTTAGGCTGCAGTTCCTGTCACGCCTCAGCATGTTATAACATAAAGTAAAAACTATGTTGCAAGACTTTCATCGGCTTGCAATAGACATCTGCCCTTCCATCACTTAACTATTAAAAACCTAACACTGTGTGAAACCGAAACTCTTGAAGTGCTGAACTTAACTAAAACCTATCACTTGATGTTTTAGCCTTACTCACTAAATCCTATCTACTTCTTAATATATTAACAAGACTCTATGAAACGTTACTCTGGATTTAATAACCGAATATCTTAATGTCTAACCTAAACTCTTAAAGAGCTAACCTACACCTCACCTAAAATCTTGATGTACTTAAACCTGAAGTCTTTATGTACTNAGAAGCTATAAGTTTCGTGCTTCTGGTATTGCATTGTGAATGCCTTTTCAGGATCTGGTTGGAAGGTCTGGATCGGTACCAACACAGCTTCGAAAAAGAGTAAATGACAATTGGTAGATTTGTATTGTATATATTTTTGAACTGTAGCACTGGAGGTATCCTATCGTATCCAGGCTGTGGCATGTCAGCTCGAAATTGTGCATATCCAGAGCAATTTTTTTGTGCTCAGCCAGACACTGTTAACCATTCAATCCAGAAACTCTCAGTCGATCATCTAAATGCATCAGGCATATATTGAATATATACACTGTACCGCAATGTGTAATCTTCTGGGATCATACCAGTCTCGCAAATTTTGAANCAGGCATATATTGAATATATACACTGTACCGCAATGTGTAATCTTCTGGGATCATACCAGTCTCGCAAATTTTGAAATGTAGGCACAATGGGATATTTCTTCATCTGACAAAAGCAGCAAGTTGATATGATCATTCTTCTCTTATTTTGTCACTNGTAGGCACAATGGGATATTTCTTCATCTGACAAAAGCAGCAAGTTGATATGATCATTCTTCTCTTATTTTGTCACTTTCAGAGGAAAAATCTTTCCATTCTTTTCTTCAATGTAGTAAACGTTGAACGATGTTCTGGGATTCTTTTTTTCAAACATCTTGATCTGGTTCACTTGTGTTGGGAATGCAATATCAATAAATTCTCAACTTCACAGTTCACTCTGTCACAGTTATTTCCTTCAATGAATTTAGCCAATACAGCCCACTTAAAACATTCATGGATTTATCACTGCTTTTATCGCCTTGATGGAGATGACAAATCTTTCCATGGTGAGGCTCTCAGTTGATCTAGTTTGTTAACATGTATCTGAAGTTTGTTAACAGATATCACTGTCCATCCAGAACCCTTTTCGGAATATTCTCATTCTTCAGTACAAATTTTCACAATACTTTGTGACACGATTTGTTATATGTTGCCAGTGTTGTAGACTGGAACATTTTTGGTCTTGAAAGATCTTGCTTTCTTGCATAATGTTATATTGAATCACACCATGATTTGCAACTTCATCTTTCAACTGCCCAAAAATATTTTTATTGATGTTTACTAGGTAGTCGCATATATCTTCAGCATCACCTTGTTATCTGCAATATATGTCTTCAAATTTCCACGGGATGCAGTTTCCGCCTCAACAAAGTCATTGGTCCTTACTGCCCCGGATTCAGCAACGATTTTCAGTCTGGTCAATGTCGTCATCGAGCAGGATTGTTTAGCAGCAGCATACAATGGTCGCACACACTTCTTCTGGGCTGGCATCTTTGATTTTACTTTGAAGATTTTCATATGCATGGCCAGATTATCATGGCGGATGAACTGAGGACTGCAGTTGTGACACTTCAGCACATCACCTTCTCTGTTGAATGCACAGCCGGCTTCATGACGCCTCGCCTTGCAGACTTCAGTAAAATGCTATGGTAGAACTTGCAGCTGTGGTTGCTGACCTCTTGCTACTGCCATGGCAGGTTCGAAGTTGGTCTTGCAATTTATTTTTATGAGCAATGGTTGTACCAAATTTCTCTTTTATCAACTGCTCTCGCTAGTAAGGATTTAGGCTGCAGTTCCTCTCACGCCTCAGCATGTTATAACATAAAGTAAAAACTATGTTGCAAGACTTTCATCGGCTTGCAATAGACATCTGCCCTTCCATCACTTAACTATTAAAAACCTAACACTGTGTGAAACCTAAACTCTTGAAGTGCTGAACTTAACTAAAACCTATCACTTGATGTTTTAGCCTTACTCACTAAATCCTATATACTTCTTAATATATTAACAAGACTCTATGAAACGTTACTCTTGATTTAATAACCGAATATCTTAATGTCTTACCTAAACTCTTAAAGAGCTAACCTACACCTCACCTAAAATCTTGATGTACTTAAACCTGAAGTCTTTATGTACTAAATTCTAACACTCTCTGAAAACCTGACCAGCTTAATAACTCGAAGTACTAAATCAACACTTGCTCTCGCTCCAACTAACTCTACAACTATCACTCCTGAAGCACCGAAGCTGATCGCGCGAACAGAGAGAACTTACTCAGTCTGCACACGAACAGCGAATGGCCCTGCCAATATTTTTTTCTGGTGAGCCCCCAAATCCCGCTACACCAGCATGAGCGCCTTCACAGTCCTGCGAGCCCTCCGGCAGTATGTTAGAAGCTAAGATCGTTTGGAGAATGGGATGCATCTGAGGACAAGCCCTTTATGCCTTAGGTCAGGTTTATTATGTTTAAAAGGGACGCATGCATCGCGGCTATAGCAGTGTTGTCTGGTGCCATAGCTGAAATTGTAGCAATGGACACACCCCGAAGGTAGAAGGTCTAGATGCAAACTAGGCAACGCGGTGAGGGCACGGGAAAATCTGTGCGACAGTCGCGGAGGATAAATGTAATTCCTCTGACTGGATTGGGACTGGAGAAAGTACGTTAAAATGTGAGTTAGCGAAGATATTTTTGCCTGGGTTTGGTGCAGGGTGATATAAATTGAGTGCGCAGCTGGAATGTAACCAGGGTCGCGCTATGCGGCCCTGGTGATGGGGGACAGAACTGAGCCACTCACCCGACATATGCCAGTGATCTCTCTGTAATGTAGAAAAAAGTGTTAGTGTATTACAGGTATTTATAAGAAGGGGAAACTTATAATTAGGAGTAATAATATATATCATCTTGTTTGCGACCTCGCTTCCAGCTTAGTGAAGTGAAATGTGCGTTTATATGTGTACGTTAGTGTAGATGTGCCTCCACACATCCCCCACCAGCTGCTGCAGAGAGCGTCTCGACGCCTGACGCCTTGCAATCGGCAGAGGCGAAGGACCATACATATACATCTGTCGGACGAGAGAGGCGTTTCGTCGCATGTGTGTGATGACTCTGCCGCCTCGTGCGCCCACTTATATACCTTCGCCTTCCTTCCAAAAGCTTACCTGGATTTCCCGCACTCCTGGACTTTCCCTACCATTTGCATAAGCCACGATTTCGGGGCTGCCAAGACAAGTTTGTACAAGCTCAAATGCTTATCTGTTGTGTCCAAATGAGTCATCCCTCCTAGCTCCACAATGTCGGGATCTAGTTGGATCTGGTTGAGTAAACCTCTGATATGCTCATAGATGGCCTCAGCAAGCATGTAACAGCGTTTTGGGTGCTAATATATTTTCCCCCAAAAAATCATCTCTCTAGCCGACAGTGTGGCATCTACACAGGCCAGTTGTGACATGAATACTTTTTCCAATTTCTTCTGCTTCCTTACCATTGTATACTACATATTTAAACGAGTATTCATATTTACTCCCTCAGTTCTATATAACCATAAATTATTTAGAGTTACTACTCTAAACCATTAATTCATAATAATTTGCAAGTATTTAACAATGCATATTTTTATGTGCTGTATCATTTACTAATCATATACCATTTATTGGCATTTTATTTTTGCATGCAATTTACTATCATACTATTTGTTCCATTCAATTTGACTACCACTTACTTTTAGATTTTCTCATTTTATTTGTATATTTTATTTGTAAACCATCCTCATTTACTAGTTTATTCTTGTATATATTACTTTAGTTTTTCCAAGTACCATTAATATTTTCAATTGTATGCTTGTTTTACTGAATGATACTTTAGAAGTCTACCAGATTAAATAATTTGCTTACTAGTTCAACTTTTGAATTTATACTAGATTAAATATTTTTTTTCTTTTGCATGCTTGATCAACTTTTACTGTATGAGACTTATAAAATTTTAAACGTATAACAGTTTGATTATTTTACTATACTTCTCATTTGCATACTTGTTCAACTCTTTAGTGTATGCTACTTTGCATGATGTCTGTATGGTTTTACTTGATACTTAAACTTTTTTGGCGTAGTACTTTTGTATATACCAGTTTAAATGACAAAAGGAGAATTTTTAGAAACGAAGGTTTTTTTCACATATGTACATAAATTGATTAACAATTTTTTACAAAACATAACAGATAATTAAGTACATCAGTTAATATTTATCTCAATACATTTTAATACATAAAGTATGTATTTCATATAATAACAGCATCGCTGCAGTCTTCTTCGGCGAGGGTGGGCATGGAAGGCACACAGGCTGGAAATCCTGCTGCTGATGGTGAAGGATGCATGTTCTGGCAGGCGATGGTGTTGCAGTCTGGTGAATGTAGGCGTAGTGCATCTTGTAGAAGTGTGAAAGTCTCCACTTCCTCAGGAGAACTAGGCAGCTTGGTGTCCTCCCTCATGTAGTCTACATAGCAACCAGTAATAGCCATTCGACAATCGATGACTTGCTGACATCGCTCGTAAGATGTGAGGTTACAGGCACACATCCAGTAAAGGATTCCATCACAAAACTCTCTGTAAGTTTGTAACTCTTCACCGGACCGGTACAAGAACTCGACACTTGATTGACCAGGTTTCATATGCACATAGTGGTTGCCTGGCTGGAAGCTCCCCATGTTGCTTTGTCGATGACAAACAGACTTCTGGCAAGTTTTGACTTTTGCTGCACTGGTGCTCTACTAATGTCGTCATCACTCTTGTTTACAAAGCCCAGCAAGTAGAGACACGATCAGGCTTATGACGTCGCAACATGTCATACATTTGCACTAGCAAATTATTTCATCTTCTTGGCTGAAGGAGGTTGAGTCACTGCATGTTAAGTGTCTGGAGGTTGAGACACTAGTGGTTGAGTCTCTGGAGGTTGAGTCACTGCTGCCATAACCAGTGCTGCCAGGGTCCATACATACCAAATATATCTGGATCCATGGTTCACAGAAAAAAAAATTTAGTTTAGACTTTTAAATTAATTTATATTTTCTAGATTTAGATTTAGATTACATTTAGATTACTAAGGCATAGAAGCAGGATGCTCCTGAACATAGTACAGGAACTCCACCGGGTTGTTCCCCATGAAAAATCATTCGAAAAAATATCTTAACAACCTATGTCCGGAAACCATTCCGAAAGGTGGAAAATGCCATCGAAAGTAAGGAATAAATAACATCTTCCGTCAAATAAAATGTGCACGGATATGTCATTTTAAATTTAGGTACTCTTGGTAATTGAATGAAGGTGGTGAGGATGCAAACACAAGTATTGTAAAACCATGTTAACTTCTACGTGATGTAAGGGCTGCTAACCATTTGAACAACTAAAATAAAATTTGTGTGAGCTGATAATTAGCACCGAGTCGGCAACCCAGTATTTCGGAGCTCAGTAGGTCCCGTCGCCATTAGCCTCTCTGCATAACCATAGAACGTAGAACCCAATAATGTTATTTTACTTTAATTTTATATAACACTTGTGCTGTAGGTCTAGCACAGACAAGGAACGTAACGTCTGAGACAATTATATTGTTTCATATTGGTTCATTTACGTTTCGGTTAGTTTAAAAACTGTTATGTTTAGTGACATATCCATACGTTCGTCATGCTGTCGCCTATCTTGCAGGCACTGAATGATCATTTCAGAAACAGTTACGATGTAGTGTTTTGTAGCACATCGTTTGTCGCAGGTGTTTATACCAAGATAGCTGCCATTTACTGTCGTTATTGTTGTCAGTAATAATAATTCCGTACTCAAAATGTAATTACAAGCAGACACAAACTGTATTGCTGTTGTTCAAAGGGGTAGCAACCTCTACATCACGTAGAAGCAGACCTGTGTTTACAATACTCGTGTTTGCATCCTTTACACCTTCAGTCAAATACCTAGTGTACCTAAATTCAAAATGACATGTCGTCCATTCACATTTTATGTGACGGAACATGTTATTTATTTCTTACTTTCGATGGCGTTTTTCGCCATTCGGAGTGGTTTACGGACATAGTTTAAGATATTTTTCCAATGGTTTTTCATGGGGAACAACCTGGTGGAGTTTCTGTACTGAGTTCAGGAACAGTCTGTATATATGCAGATAACCCCTCACATTCATTGCAATTCGTGTTTGGTATCAACCATCTGAAGGCCCCGTAGCTATGCTTCCGCCATATGGCACATCGCCGATACTGTTTGGGAAGCTATTGCCCGGTGAAGTTTCGAGCCAGACGAACAGACGCTGGATAACACACCATCGACACCGCATGTTAGCGAGCGGGACTGCGACCGACAATGTTGCGTCAACTAATCAGGATGCGAACTGAGACACCTTAGATGCCCAGCAGCAGCATTTTCACCATTTTAGAAGCACTTCGTGGAACTTTTCGCGAACCATTTCAAACTCTACTTTCGAGGGCGCATTGGTAAGTTAATACCACTTAAGAAAAGAGTAGTACATAAGTTGTTGCCTTTTTTGTAACGAATAACCTGCCGGAGTTTGTCTGGTTCCTTCCATACACTATGTGTAAAAGAAAATTAATGTATTAATATGCTATTTCTTTGTTACGAATCTATTGATTGTGATCGTTCACTAAAGCTAAATATAGACTTCACTAAGATTAATATTAGTCACACACATTATTTTGTGACAAACACGCTCGGTCTCAATATTGTCTCTAAGTGAGTATCAGCTATTTTTTTTTAGTTTTCTTTCCAATTTAAAATGTTATGTCTTTCGCTTTATGTGACATTCCATATACAAAGACGTTGTTAAGAGACGAGGGTCTATACTCATATCGTGTATTACACGTCCTCTGTATAAATACACGGTAGTACAGAAAAGTCGTCGTAAACCTATCACTTGTCTATTTCAATGTTGTGTTTGATTAATAACAGAATATTATGCCATATTTTGAACCTATTTAACAAGAAGTGCTCCTGGTTTATTACATATAAATAACATTAATTTGTTTATGAATATTTATACTTCATACAGTAGTTCTAGAAATCAGTATTTAAAAAAAAATTATTTCAGACACATTACTATTACATTTTTCGGTTTAATTGTTTTTAAAATATACTAGGTGACTTAATATATTTAATGCTTGAACCCATAAAAACCGAGTTACTTTAAACAGCCAATTTTGTTAGTATGAGTTTACAAAAACATGCGATGTTAAAATCAACAATTTCTTTAAATTATAAAAAAAAAAAATTTATGACGAAAATTTACTTCTGTTTTTTCAATTAATTTTCACTTTTTTTTATAATGGTTGTCTTAAATTCTGGGCATAGTGATCCATATGTATGAAAGCGCTTGCTAAATAAGATAAATACAATATGTGTGACAAGTAACAAAACATTGTACTCATAAACATACATTTATACAATCGATTGTATTATATGTATAAAATAATATTTTAAATCTGAAAGAACAATTTTTCATTCAAATCATTTTTATTCGACTGTGCACTGGAATAGAATAAATTTGCGACTCAAAGAATACGTTATTTCCAGGTTTTAATAATGAAAGTTAAATCAGGGCGACAATTGGAGAACACCACTTTTTAAACGTCTACTTATTTTCTCACATATTATATTTAAGAATATTTATCTCATTTTTTTTCTGACAGAACACTAAATAAAACGTTTCGAAGTTTCTTAAATGGTTGCAACTTCACAGTTCTTGTTACTATGTAACTGGTAACTTGAGAGAAAGTAGGTGGTTACAGATATAATAACAACAATAAACACACTGTTCCGACTTCATAAAATACTCTTAGCTCTACTTGAACTCTGCCAGGCAATAAAAACAGTGCTTGTAGTTCAGTTTGAAGCGAAAAATATATTAATACAAGTTATCTGGTATATATCTCCAGTAAAAGAAAATATCGTGTTAAACTTTGTAATAAACCACTTAAAATCTCGTACAGACACGAATTTTTAGGTTTCAAAAATTGAGACATTTGTAAAAACCAGTAATTCGTCGGGACTGACACAAAAAATAATTTGAAGTTTTCCTGGAAAGATAGATAACATGTCTTGAACTTTAAAATATATGCACACACACATACATACACACAAATACATTTACATTTGTGGCCAGTTTCTTATGTATAGTTATAAAGTAAAATATTATTTTGAAATGGTTTTGGGAATATTGAATTATGCTAAATATTTCTCGAAATTTTGTATATGTTATATTTGCAGCATATGAAATCGGTACACTGAAAATAGTAAATTATCTTCGGCATTTGGTACAGGGGGAATTACATATTAGTGACTGGCTGTAGTTAGTTCAGCAATTAGGTTTATGACTGATAAAGTTTGCTAATTGCTTCAGGCTTTGCTAGGTTCTTTGGCAACAGACATCAAACCGTGTAAGAGGAGATGACTGAAACACTATTAAAATAAAAAATAGCTGGCGTATATATTTATCGCACGTGAGTTGAGAGATTTGGGCGGATCTTAAGAACGAGGTGTTGAGAGCCGATGAGGGTGAAATGAGGTGAGAATGTAGCAGCGACGGAATGCAAGGGCGGGGGAAACTGGAGATCTCCGAGGCAGAGTCCGACACAATTCCCACATGCGAAAATTCGGGAGCGACCCAACCGAGAACCGAATCCGGTTCGCCTAGGTTGGAGGCGAGCAGTCTAACCACTGCACCACCGCGGCCCCGTCACACGTGAGTGAGACTTAGTTGCATAAAGGGAGGTGGAGTGATGGAAGATAACTGGGAGCTGGAAGATTCTGTGTCGCCTTTGCTGGGAGCTAGATTCAGGAATATATTTGGCTTGCTGCCATGCTCTTTTGTCAGACCAGCGACAGTCCTCAGCCCACACATATTTCGCTTGCTAGCTTCATTTTCTCTTTCTAAAAGCAAACATACAAGACAGAGATATATTCAGAGGCTTTCTCGTTTTGCAGATATTCCAGCTCAGCCGTATCGTCTACCGTAATTTTGAAGAAGTTACATTTTTCAAATTCTTGATTTAAGTGAACCAACTATTAATACTATTCTGCCAAGAAAAATAATAACTTTTGTATTTAATAATCTCACAGATCATAAAATTGGGTCTCAAATTTGTTAGGAATATTCACCAGTTCATTCTCGGTGAGGGGCTGTAGAAAGAATGCATTAAGTTAATTAGGGTTATGGCAAGAAACCATTAATAGATTACTTCAAATATAATTCCAAGGTAAGAGACATTTTCGTCACAGGTGGTACAAAATCTTTAAGGTGATTATTTTTTCCACGTAAACAAACTTTGATGTAAAATAACGTAGTTTTTGTATGCTTCTGCTACCTCTAGATGACAAAAATCACTGGTTTTTCGGCGGTCATCGCAATTGTATTGAGATTAGCAGTTACCCTCCAAGACTAAGATAAGTCTTTCTGCTAACTTTTTATATATCTTTAACTGAAATTTAGGTGCTTCGTGGCTGCTGAGGGAATTAGTCAATTAGTGGCTATATCTCTCCTGATTAAATCGGATATGTGGACAATCAGGGAGGATCTGTGGTGATTTGTGAAAGTTTATTAGCCAATTATTGATTCATTATTTTCTAATGACCAATATTTTTGATCAATCCGGGACGATCTCCTCTGTGTTGTTTGCTCAATTTGTTAAAGACAGCTCTTAAACATGGATTCCCAGAAGCTTCGGTTATGTTGCTTATGTTGAATAAAGGCTTTTATATTTCTGTGGTTGTTCGATGTATAATTTTTGTAATAAGATTTATGTTGCCTCCTTTTTGAAAGTCTCAAAAATTAATTATTTATGTGGTTTTAATGGGATGTATTTATGGTATATATTTTTTATAATTGTAGTCATTGATGTGTTCCACCTGCGGTCATGTTTCCCCTTACTTATTAATCAGGGGATTCTCTATGCATCGGCTAGGATTTATTTTGGAGTTTTATCTCCCATTATGCTAGTTATCCGTGGTCTTGTCCTTGTATTAAAACTAGTATATGTGTTTTGCTTTCTGAGACGTCAAGACAGTATGTCAGGGAATCATTTTCTAAAAAGAGTTCAATGGCAATTTTTTTTTTAGTAAGATTTTGTTACTGCTCTCCTTTAAGTAGCTGATTAAAGTTTTAAAATTTCGATTTTCTTANATTTTTTTTTTAGTAAGATTTTGTTACTGCTCTCCTTTAAGTAGCTGATTAAAGTTTTAAAATTTCGATTTTCTTAGAGAGAACTTGTCAAGTATTTAATCTTTTTCCATTGTTTTACTTCCTTGTAAAAGGCCTTTGCCATGCTCGCAAGACATCCATTGCCATGACTATTTAGCGATGGATAGTGCAAATTTTTCTATTGATACTTATCTGCATGCATTTATTTCCAATAAACACGGTGATCAATGTTGTTTTCCTTTCTATTTGTTATCAGTTCATAGGGTCTTTAAGTTTCTCTACACCATGATTCCATATAACATAGGTGTTATCACCNCTAGCCTAGCAAGCCGCAATGGGTGTCTTTGATTGACTTATTTAAAAAGAGAAACGCAAAGACACTTTGGCGCAAACAACCCCCACCCACACCCTCAGGCAGGTGCGCAGGAAGTTCTTATTACTTTTCGGCTTCTTCTGGAAGCGCGTACAAAAATACACACAATAGAAACCGCTGACAAAATATAAATGGTAAGAAATTGTAATAAAAATACTTTAGCACACACTGAGTAATATAAAAAATCAAGAAATAATAAACAAAACCTAAACAATATATTTTAGAATACGCATTAATTTTTGTTTTGAAGTGTTAAAATAACTTTAAGAATCCAAAAAATAAACATTGAGAAGCCGTTACTTATAAAAACTTAATTATATGTACATGTTAGTTATCAAACATATTACGGTGACGTGGGGTCTGGGAGACCACTGGGAAATTTTGTTATGACGTGCTTACCTGTCTCGACCATTCCCACTCCCCCTCTCGATACCTTCAAGTCAGTGTATCGACAGCTGTTGTACGTGATAGTTGTGATGGCAACGCGCTACATATAGGCTGTGGGGGAAAAAACTAAGTTCTTCTGGGGCTCTCAGACCCCACATCACCAGTTACGTTAGTGTATGTTGAAGTTTTATTTTGTGATAATATGGCATCTTCATCCGGTCGTGTCTCTAAAAATGACCCAGATTATTCTTATATTGTTTGAGAAACGTTTGAAGTGAGGGACAGTGAATCTGAATTGGGCAATTGTGATGCTGATCCGGACTACGAGGTTAGTGAGTACGATACCAAAATCTGAATTTGGTAGTGAGACGAAGATAGAATGGTAAATTATTCTCACGAACCGGAGGAACAGAATGGAAATGGTAATGTAGTTTCTATGCAGTCTTACACTAACTATTAGTATGGCCTTATTAAAGCAAAATTTAAGTGGTATAAAAAGTGCCTGAACAAGGATGCACTTTCCTGGAATAATTGGTCCGGCAATGACGTTTGGTAGTAAGTGTTCTGAACTTCGAGTTTGGGAATGTATTGTCACCGATGATATGCTCAGTGAGATTGTTATCTGCACAAATGAAAAGTTAGAGGAAATCAGAACAAAATGCAATGCGTCTGAAGAAATTGAGCTCAGAATTACAGATGTAGCTGAAATCAGAGCTGTGGTATTTTCAAGTCGAACCACGAGGATCTGCATCCATTATGAATTATTGATGGCACAGACTGGGATAATTTTAGATAAACCATTTNAAGTCGAACCACGAGGATCTGCATCCATTATGAATTATTGATGGCACAGACTGGGATAATTTTAGATAAACCATTTCTTTAAAGCGCATTCTGACTTTACTGTCATGCCTAAGATTTTATCATAAGAATGAAAGACCAATGTAAAGTACTGAGGATAAAGCAGCTTGAACAGCTGGCTTTTCAATAGGTTTGTTGAGAACTCTGAGATGAATGATTCTCCATTTTCACCTGTGTCGATGAAATGCTTGTTCTCTTTCGGGGTCTGTGTAAATTCCAATTATGCGTGCCCAATAAGTCTGCGGAATATGATTTGAAAGTATTGGTACTGATGCAAAAACCTGTTACTTTTTCAATAGCTACATTTACACAGGAAATAATTCAGATGAGGNAAGTCGAACCACGAGGATCTGCATCCATTATGAATTATTGATGGCACAGACTGGGATAATTTTAGATAAACCATTTTTTAAAGCGCATTCTGACTTTACTGTCATGCCTAAGATTTTATCATAAGAATGAAAGACCAATGTAAAGTACTGAGGATAAAGCAGCTGCAACACCTGGCTTTTCAATAGGCTTGTTGAGAACTCTGAGATGAATGATTCTCCATTTTCACCTGTGTCGATGAAATGCTTGTTCTCTTTCGGGGTCTGTGTAAATTCCAATTATGCGTGCCCAATAAGTCTGCGGAATATGATTTAAAAGTATTGGTACTGATGCAAAAACCTGTTACTTTTTCAATAGCTACATTTACACAGGAAATAATTCAGATGAGGCTGGACTAACTGCCATAGCAAGAAAAGGTTAATCCCCACCCAAACTCTTAACAGATTGACAAAATCAATTGCAAAATCACAGCGGAAGGTAATGGAAGAGAACTGGTTTTCGTCGGTCGAGGTAGTGAGAGAATTGGGTAAAAGGAACCTTACCTACGTAGGAACTATTCGGAAAATCCAAACTGAAGTTACACTTAAATTTTTACCATCAATAAAGAGAGTTGTTAAATCCTGTGAGTACGGTTTCACAAGTGATATGGCATTGGTCTCTTTTGTGTTTAAAAACCAAAAGCAGTCGTTCTTGTGTCCTTAATGTACCACAGCTCACGAAAGGATTACCGTACCCCCAATTCGGAAATCATAGTTTTCTACAACTCCACNGAAGAGAACTGGTTTTCGTCGGTCGAGGTAGTGAGAGAATTGGGTAAAAGGAACCTTACCTACGTAGGAACTATTCAGAAAATCCAAACTGAAGTTACACTTAAATTTTTACCATCAATAAAGAGAGTTGTTAAATCCTGTGAGTACGGTTTCACAAGTGATATGGCATTGGTCTCTTTTGTGTTTAAAAACCAAAAGCAGTCGTTCTTGGGTCCTTAATGTACCACAGCTCACGAAAGGATTACCGTACCCCCAATTCGGAAATCATAGTTTTCTACAACTCCACNGGTCCTTAATGTACCACAGCTCACGAAAGGATTACCGTACCCCCAATTCGGAAATCATAGTTTTCTACAACTCCACAAAGGGAGCAGTAGATGCACTAGACCAAACATGTGCATTCTTCAGCACATACAGGCGAACAAAGAGATGGCATACTGCCATTTTATATGCAATCCTGAAGATTTCTTCAGTAAATGCTTTGTGATTCACTACTAATTTAATGACAATGAACAGCTTCCACGCCTTCAATTCATGAAGAATCTTAGCCGTGGGCTAGTATAACCACAACTGAAGAGACGACTATACAACCAACACCTCCCACGAGAAATTAAGAAGAAATTTGGCAGCATTCTTGGATTTGTTTTGCAAAAGAAAGAAATAGCAGCTGGAGAGAAAAGGAAGAGATGTAAACTGTTCCCACGANCATTCTTGGATTTGTTTTGCAAAAGAAAGAAATAGCAGCTGGAGAGAAAAGGAAGAGATGTAAACTGTTCCCACGATAAAGGACAGGAAAACTAAATTTGACTGTCAAATATGTCTAAAGTCATAGCGTTTAAAGTGCAGAGCCAACATGTGTAAGCAGTGTGGAAGTGGAGTGTGAAAACAGAATATGTGGTGGTCGCAATGTGGAAATGAACTCTGAAAAACTAGGATTCAGGAACACCAACTATCAAACTGGGACAGAAGTTTTCCTTTGATATATATTGTGATTTGTAATTTATTTACTTAGACAGGCACGTATCTACTAGTAGGTTTTAAGATATACATCTAAATTAGCAAGCTAAATATTTGTCATTTTATAATTTTTTTTATGTCTAACATTTTTTGTTTTTTTTCATGTTAACACTTATAAAAAATAATAAAATGTAACTTATTGCGCAAATTGAGTTTTTTATGGCATGAGAACACTACACTAAAACAAAAAAAAGTCTCTAGAATTTTTTTTACGAAAGTTTCAGTTTAAAAAATATAAACATGATGATTCACGAGGAATAACTGCCACTCACGCCCCGTAAGTGGCGGTTATTCCTTGTTAATATGTAATTTACATGAAGGTCCTATTACTAATAATCACAGAGCAATTCTAAACATTTAGAAAATGAGGAATATAATAATAATATACCTTTCAGAAGTAAATACAGTGATGTATTATCAGATTATATTGTTCACANCATTCTTGGATTTGTTTTGCAAAAGAAAGAAATAGCAGCTGGAGAGAAAAGGAAGAGATGTAAACTGTTCCCACGAGAAAGGACAGGAAAACTAAATTTGACTGTCAAATATGTCTAAAGTCATAGTGTTTAAAGTGCAGAGCCAACATGTGTAAGCAGTGTGGAAGTGGAGTGTGAAAAANCAGAGCCAACATGTGTAAGCAGTGTGGAAGTGGAGTGTGAAAACAGAATATGTGGTGGTCGCAATGTGGAAATGAACTCTGAAAAACTAGGATTCAGGAACACCAACTATCAAACTGGGACAGAAGTTTTCCTTTGATATATATTGTGATTTGTAATTTATTTACTTAGACAGGCACGTATCTACTAGTAGGTTTTAAGATATACATCTAAATTAGCAAGCTAAATATTTGTCATTTTATAATTTTTTTTATGTCTAACATTTTTTGTTTTTTTTCATGTTAACACTTATAAAAAATAATAAAATGTAACTTATTGCGCAAATTGAGTTTTTTATGGCATGAGAACACTACACTAAAACAAAAAAAAAGTCTCTAGAATTTTTTTACGAAAGTTTCAGTTTAAAAAATATAAACATGATGATTCACGAGGAATAACTGCCACTCACGCCCCGTAAGTGGCGGTTATTCCTTGTTAATATGTTATTTACATGAAGGTCCTATTACTAATAATCACAGAGCAATTCTAAAGATTTACAAAATGAGGAATATAATAATAATATACCTTTCAGAAGTAAATACAGTGATGTATTATCAGATTATATTGTTCACATTTGAGCATCACAATTGCGTCTAACAAGCTTACAAAAGATGTTACAAACATTTTTCTTCTACTTCCATACACTTGACTGCACGCTTATGAACCGCACGTATTGCTCTACGTAACTGCACAAGGCTGTCTTTCATTTCTGTAGCGGCATGCATGATACGCGCAAGTAGTTCGTACCTTTTTTGTGCAGACCTTTGGTAAACAATGTCCTTCATCCATCCCCATACGTAATAATCTAGGCATTTCCAACTTGTCGAATTACTCTGTAAATATTGGGAATACGACTTATATTTACATGACAAATTTTGCTCCAAATGTTGTAAGGAATAAGTCCTGTAAGTGGCTTTAACTCCTCGTGAATCATTCTTTATATATGGAGTCTGTTAGACCCCACATCACCAACTAAGGGATTCTCTCACCACGTCACCAATTGAGGATTAAGCAAGATGTAAGAAAAAATGGGGTAGCCTATTTGGACAGGAAAACTGATATTTTAACGTAATAATATTCTCAACTCCACGATTTTAAATTTGCTTATATCTTTTTGCAAAATCTTTATTAAGAATCTTAAGGATCCAACAGACCGGAGTGGTAGCGGCCCACGGCCGTGGTGGTGGCAGTGGAGGTATAATGCGACCAATGTAACCAAACAGACGTGTTCAGACCGGCAGCGAACATGATACCGCAGCCACGGCCTATGCAGCGTTCACTCCGCTGTGGCGGCCTGAACGCTGCAGGTCGAGTTTGCCCACAAGACCGCCTTACGTCTAGTGTTCAGCTGTATTGTCATGTGTAGTGTTGTGGTAGCACACAATGAAAAGTGCAACAGAAAAATTCATCGAAACAGTGAAAACACACCCTGTGTCATATGAAATTTCGCATCCGGAATACAAGAATATCAGAAAAAAAAATTGAATTTGTGATGAAATCGTAGAACGCTTCGAGCTGAGGGTAAGTACAGTACCTACAACTGTAGAATGCACAATCAATTTTCAAATGCACGTAATATATTTATGATATACAGGGCACCAAATTGAAATATTGAAGTGTTGCTAAATATTACTTTAAGGGCCACATATACTTAACCGAAATGGAAACCGACAATAACACCGTTGTTTCAGTTTCGNGGCTAAATATTACTTTAAGGGCCACATATACTTAACCGAAATGGAAACCGACAATAACACCGTTGTTTCAGTTTCGTAAGAACGTCAATGTAATTATAGTACAGTCCGTTTTACTGATTTATTGAAGTACATTAACAAATCTGTCGCGTATATGGAAAGTCTCATTTGGTTCTCTTCGTCCGTCAAATAGCAGGTTTTAGAAAGCTTACAATAATGGTTCTGGTGGTTCTAGAAGTTGTTGATAGTTCTGGTAACCCTTTTGGAACGTTAATAATTGTGAAGTTCGCATATGGGTTTTACTATGCTTGTAACTGTTTTCACATTAACATCTATGGGTCTGTAAAACACATGCCATTTCTGAGCTACAATACCAAAGGTATTTTATACGATACGACACGACGAGCATGACACAATCGTTTGTTGNCATGCCATTTCTGAGCTACAATACCAAAGGTATTTTATACGATACGACACGACGAGCATGACACAATCGTTTGTTGAAAACATGTTTTTTGTTGTCGTGTCTTGATTGCCTGTGCGGATAAGGTCTCATTATGTCTGGCCGCAAAGGGAAAGACTCGTCGCCTATCAGTACACATGGGCTGGATTCATTTTTTACAGGCAAAGGTCAGTCTAGTAGAATATTAGGTGTTTTATACAATAATTTTTGTCCCATTGCCGATGCCTCAAAAACGCATACATAGCTGTTATTCCCATAGCCACCAACATCTATACATATAAACTTGTAATTATGGTAAACAATAGCCGTTAAAGTAATTGAAAACTTATGCAGAAAAGAGAAGTATTTCTAACCAGTATTGTCCGGGCACTTTATTGTAACGTCTTTACCATAAATGATTCCTAGGTAATTAGGATATTGCCACACGTCCTGAAAGTCGGAAATTGTTTGATTCCATATTTCCCTAGTGGGCTCGCGCGAATAAATTGGCTGTAGTCGTTTCCAAATGGCATTACACACTTCTTCTACGATGGCACTAAACGTTATAAATCCCATTCGGAAACTGTGCCTAATTGTGTTGTAAGAGCCTCCTGTAGCTATATATCTAGAGCAGAAACAATGCCAAGAAAAAACGTGAGTTTAACGAAAGAACCAACATGTAAAACATGTATCATTGCAAAACAGGTAAAGAGACAACTGCAAAATGGTACTACAAATATCACTTTAAAAACATGCGTCATAACAATAAACATTGTGACATTACAAGTTATGTTAACCATAGGTAATAACGTGTTCTTAAACATAAAGAGGGGTTTCGTATTGGTATTAACTCTGAAATAAATAATACAGAGTGCAAAGAGTTTATAACTGTGAGATATTAGGGCGGCGCTTTAACAACAGAGGTCTTGAGCCACAATGAGTGTGCTGCAAGGTGAAGATGAAGCAGCGACGGAATGCAAGGGTAGGAAAACCGGGAGTTCCCCGAGAAAACTCGCTGACCCCTAGCAACATCTACCATGTTTCCCACAATACGATAATCCAGGACCACCTCGCAAGGGATCGAACCCGAGTTGCAGTGGTAAAAGTAGTAATTATATAATAATTTTTAATAAGTTGTAACGTTATGCCTTCTTACAAAATATATTTATTTACGGAGTAAATAAAAATGTAATCATACAAATCAGTTAATTGAAAACTACTTACCAAGATTATTTTTGTAACACTACAAGCTCATGTCGTAGATGAACAAGGACATACTCTAGACATGTTTATTATAAATAGACGAGACGTTAGGTTATTTTATTTAATGGTTTTCGGCAACGACAAATGTTCAATTCCGAATACTTTCCCTGATGGATCATCTTCAGCATCATCAGCATTTATGCAAAAACACTTAGCCTGACATCTTTACTTATATATTGCACTGTGTACGTCACACCTACCCCATTATTTTAATTATTTTGAAGAATATTTGGGAGACTGCATTGATGTGTCTAGCACTGTGTGATGATGATGGATATGTAATTTTTATTCATAAAAGATATACATCATTCCTTAACGCAGTTTTAAACTTTGATTTTAGGTGACATCCTGAAGAAACAGTAGAATAAACTTAGAGATAGTTAAGCAAAATTCCTACGGAATGAACGAACACACACCGGGCAACAAGCCAAGAGTAATAAACGGTACAAAACATGGCCATGGGCCCAGCAAATTGACTTTCTAAGATTATTCCTCCAGTCTGCACTTACGGAATCAAATGTACGTAGCGTAAATGCCATGGTAGATTTACGATACAATTGTGAAGTAAGCAGAAACCATAATATATCAATTTGTGAAAGTACAGCTGAGGATGATGAATATGTGCAAGAGAGAGAAGAGCGTTCTCAACCACAGTGTGCATAGGACAGTGGCAGTCAATCAGAACCCATGGGACTAACAAGAAACCGCAAACAAAAACATGGCGATGAAACATTTAAACAACGATCTGTCAGTGAACAAAGTTTTAACTTTTCTAGAAACAGGAATGTCGATCAATGGTCGTCCTTGGATAACATCGATTTTATTGTTGTAAGCCATTTGAAGACAGTTAAAAAATGCACATCTTGGCGAGAAAAAAATCACAAAGTTTAAAATTGCNTATTGTTGTAAGCCATTTGAAGACAGTTAAAAAATGCACATCTTGGCGAGAAAAAAATCACAAAGTTTAAAATTGCGCACATTATAATGCAGGAAGAACTTTCCCAGCAATTGGAGGATAGTAGAGTTAAAAAAAAAATTCGTTAGGCATTGCNTTTTTTGTTGTCGTGTCTTGATTGCCTGTGCGGATAAGGTCTCATTATGTCTGGCCGCAAAGGGAAAGACTCGTCGCCTATCAGTACACATGGGCTGGATTCATTTTTTACAGGCAAAGGTCANTGTCTGGCCGCAAAGGGAAAGACTCGTCGCCTATCAGTACACATGGGCTGGATTCATTTTTTACAGGCAAAGGTCAAACTAGTAGAATATTAGGTGTTTTATACAATAATTTTTGTCCCATTGCCGATGCCTCAAAAACGCATACATAGCTGTTATTCCCATAGCCACCAACATCTATACATATAAACTTGTAATTATGGTAAACAAGAGCCGTTAAAGTAATTGAAAACTTATGCAGAAAAGAGAAGTATTTCTAACCAGTATTGTCCGGGCACTTTATTGTAACGTCTTTACCATAAATGATTCCTAGGTAATTAGGATATTGCCACACGTCCTGAAAGTCGGAAATTGTTTGATTCCATATTTCCCTAGTGGGCTCGCGCGAATAAATTGGCTGTAGTCGTTTCCAAATGGCATTACACACTTCTTCTACGATGGCACTAACCGTTTTAAATCCCATTCGGAAACTGTGCCTAATTGTGTTGTAAGAGCCTCCTGTAGCTAGATATCTAGAGCAGAAACAATGCCAAGAAAAAACGTGAGTTTAACGAAAGAACCAACATGTAAAACATGTATCATTGCAAAACAGGTAAAGAGACAACTGCAAAATGGTACTACAAATATCACTTTAAAAACATGCGTCATAACAATAAACATTGTGACATTACAAGTTATGTTAACCATAGGTAATAACGTGTTCTTAAACATAAAGAGGGGTTTCGTATTGGTATTAACTCTGAAATAAATAATACAGAGTGCAAAGAGTTTATAACTGTGAGATATTAGGGCGGCGCTTTAACAACAGAGGTCTTGAGCCACAATGAGTGTGCGGCAAGATGAAGATGAAGCAGCGACGGAATGCAAGGGTAGGAAAACCGGGAGTTCCCCGAGAAAACTCGCTGACCCCTAGCAACATCCACCATGTTTCCCACAATACGATAATCCAGGACAACCTCGCAAGGGATCGAACCCGAGTTGCAGTGGTAAAAGTAGTAATTATATAATAATTTTTAATAAGTTGTAACGTTATGCCTTCTTACAAAATATATTTATTTACGGAGTAAATAAAAATGTAATCATACAAATCAGTTAATTGAAAACTACTTACCAAGATTATTTTTGTAACACTACAAGCTCATGTCGTAGATGAACAAGGACATACTCTAGACATCTTGTTTATTATAAATATGGTGACACATAATTCATTTTTTCTCATGTAATACAAGCGTTGTACAATACAATAGTTAGCTAGTAATATTACAAAAAATATTTTTGGCAACTTATTTCCAAAAAACGTTTTGGTAAAACGTAAGTAAATGTTTTACTGTGTAAAGAACGTGTCATTGAAAAGATGACGAGACGTTAGGTTATTTTATTTAATGGTTTTCGGCAACGACAAATGTTCAATTCCGAGTACTTTCCCTGATGGATCATCTTCAGCATCATCTGCATTTATGCAAAAACACTTAGCCTGACATCTTTACTTATATATTGCACTTTGTACGTCACACCTACCCCATTATTTTAATTATTTTGAAGAATATTTGGGAGACTGCATTGATGTGTCTAGCACTGTGTGATGATGATGGATATGTAATTTTTATTCATAAAAGATATACATCATTCCTTAACGCAGTTTTAAACTTTGATTTTAGGTGACATCCTGAAGAAACAGTAGAATAAACTTAGAGATAGTTAAGCAAAATTCCTACGGAATGAACGAACACACACCGGGCAACAAGCCAAGAGTAATAAACGGTACAAAACATGGCCATGGGCCCAGCAAATTGACTTTCTAAGATTATTCCTCCAGTCTGCACTTACGGAATCAAATGTACGTAGCGTAAATGCCATGGTAGATTTACGATACAATTGTGAAGTAAGCAGAAACCATAATATATCAATTTGTGAAAGTACAGCTGAGGATGATGAATATGTGCAAGAGAGAGAAGAGCGTTCTCAACCACAGTGTGCATAGGACAGTGGCAGTCAATCAGAACCCATGGGACTAACAAGAAACCGCAAACAAAAACATGGCGATGAAACATTTAAACAACGATCTGTCAGTGAACAAAGTTTTAACTTTTCTAGAAAACAGGAATGTCGATCAATGGTCGTCCTTGGATAACATCGATTTGATTGTTGTAAGCCATTTGAAGACAGTTAAAAAATGCACATCTTGGCGAGAAAAAAATCACAAAGTTTAAAATTGCNGATTGTTGTAAGCCATTTGAAGACAGTTAAAAAATGCACATCTTGGCGAGAAAAAAATCACAAAGTTTAAAATTGCCCACATTATAATGCAGGAAGAACTTTCCCAGCAATTGGAGGATAGTAGAGTTAAAAAAAAAATTCGTTAGGCATTGNCCACATTATAATGCAGGAAGAACTTTCCCAGCAATTGGAGGATAGTAGAGTTAAAAAAAAAATTCGTTAGGCATTGCAATGACAAGTGGTTGGATAGCTTGTAGGACTAAGCAATAAAAATTAATTTTAAGGTAGAATATATGTAAAATACAATGATCAAATAGTTAGAAATGCACAGCTTGAAGAGAAAAGGAAATAAGAAAATTTTTATNAATATATGTAAAATACAATGATCAAATAGTTAGAAATGCACAGCTTGAAGAGAAAAGGAAATAAGAAAATTTTTATGAGACTGTGGAAAACGGATAGCATTTTGTTCCCGTGTTCAAATATCAATATACGCCTTTATCTTCACGCGCGTAATTTTATGTCAAGGCAATTATTAAAGACTTGGAAAGGTATTGACTTCATAGCACCANCCTTTATCTTCACGCGCGTAATTTTATGTCAAGGCAATTATTAAAGACTTGGAAAGGTATTGACTTCATAGCACCAATTAAGCCACTAAAGAAATTCTACATTAACTTTGCTTTGTACCGCACAAAAGTAACTCACCAACCTGTTAAACAAAATTATTATTTTAGCCAGCTCCATGAATAACTAATTTGTCAAGTTGCTCTTAGAATGGCGGGAATGTTAAAGCTAATTATAATAAGTTTCGTAGGAAATATTTGTAGAGTTATTTCAATTAAACATTACGCAGATAACTTAAATTAATATATTATTCGTGCTGAATTGACGTAAACCGTCAATAATCACGCTGACTGTTGAGTTGACACCGTGGTGTAGTGGATAGCGCACTGACCACCAGAATAAAGGACCGAAATTTGCGCCCAATCACCTGCAAGAGTAAAACCATTTAGAATTATTATTTTGGTTACTATTCGTCTGAAGATATAGGTAATAATCAAATAAAACCCTACTAATACTAAAGAATATCAAAAAAGTAAGATTGAATTATGCAAAATAGATAATATTCCCTTTCTTGTATGAGATTTTCCGACACTTTTATTAGGTACTTTTCCGAACGATTATAGAATACTACGCTACTTGTTACGGAAACTTATTCTATATTTAAGTGATAATTTTACCTTGCATGTAAGGTAATTTTACCTCAAAACATTTGAGCAGTGTTTACCATTATTTTTAAAGTTATTATAACATCTCCTAAACTAATTAAGCTTACTAATATTATACCAACAGTGATGAATGTTGACTCTCCTCAAGGCAACTGCTAGGAATTTTGCTAGCTCAATATGTTTTCTGTAGTTGGTATATTCTTTCTGCATATCTCGTTTAATGAGATCAAATAAATCATCAAAACAATCAATTGTAATTCGAAAATAAATGTATAACAGTTTTTCGTGTTTTTTCAGCTGCTGATAAAGTGTAAAATTCTCCTTTCTGTAAGCGTTGCAAATTTATGTCGTGATCCTACACTTTACACCGTTTATTCCTAAAAAAAATTTTTATACGGTTAAGCAACATACTGAAATAAATATTGTTAAATATAATTTACCTTATGTGCTGTTAAATACTTGGGTCGTTGCTTTTCATCTATAAATGCCACCAAAAGTAACACTTCTTCTACTAGGCGCAACCAGTAAATTTCTGTGCAAAAGTAGAGAGCTAGAGTGTTGCTGAGATAGCTGCCACCACTGCTATTGCACTCATCCAAGTGTATGTTACCTCGATCGCCACTGCTATCGCGCCCACTATACTGTATGTTAACTTACCCATCAACGCTATCTCGCCCGCCCTAGTGTAAGCTACCTTGATCGCCACCACTATTGTGCCCACCTTTCTGTATGCAACCCTGATCGCTACCACTACTACCGCCACCCTAGTGTATGCTACATTGATCGCCACAGATTCCACAACCTCTCTAGTGTATGTTTCCTTGATCGTCACTGCTACCACCACTGCCCTAGTGTACGCTACCTTTGATCACCACTGCTACCACCACCTCCCTAGTTTATGCTATCTTGATCGCCACCACAACCACCAATACCCTAGTGTATGCTACCTTGATCGCCACCACTATCGCTCCTGCCCTAGTGTATGCTACCTTAATCAATACCGCTATCATGCTCACCCTATTGTATGGTACCTTGAATGCCACCACTATCGCTCCTGCCCTAGTGTATGCTACCTTGATCGCCACCACTATCGCTCCTGCCCTAGTGTATGCTACCTTGATCGCCACCACTATCGCTCCTGCCCTAGTGTATGCTACCTTGATCGCCACCACTATCGCTCCTGCCCTAGTGTATGCTACCTTGATCGCCACCACTATCGCTCCTGCCCTAGTGTATGCTACTTTGATCGCCACCACTATCGCGCGCACCCTAGCTTATGCTGCCTTGATCATCACTGCTATTGCCACCACCCTAGTGTATGCTAGCTTGATCACCGCTGCTATCATGCCAGCCCTTGTGTATGATACCTTGATCGCCACTGCTTTCGTTCCACCCTAAGATATGCTACCTTGATCGCCACCACTATCGTGCCGGCCCTAGTGTATGCTTCTTTGATCGCCACCACTATCGCTCCCGCCCTATTGTACGCTACCTTGATCTCCACCATTATCGTGCCCTGCTAGTGGAGGCAACCATGTTCGCCACTGCTACCACCACCATCCTAGTGTATACTACCTTGATCGCCACAGTTATCGTGCCTGCCCCTGTGAATGCTACCTTGATCGATACTGCTATCGCGCCCATCCTATTCTATGCTACTTTGATCATCACCACTATCGAACCCCCCTAGTATATCCTTCCGTGATGGCCCTTTTATCACACCTGCCCAATAATATGCTACCTTGGTCGCCACCGCTATCGTGCCCACCATTGTGTATGCTACCTTGATCACCACCACTATCGCGCCCGCCCTTCTGCATGCTCTCTTGATCGCCACTACTACCACCACTGCCCTAGTGTATGCTTCCTTGATCACCACCACTATCGTGCCTGCCCTAGTGTATGTTACCTTGATCGCCACTACTACCGCCACCACCATGGATGTCACCGCTTATAGTTACTATTCATGATGTAAATATTATTTTGGAGGCCTCCTTTATAGTTAAAAAAAAAAAAGGAATTTTATTTGAGTCTGATGCATCATAACACATACTAGCCGGACAAGCGTTTAACTACGACAGGAGCCTGTACTGAAACTTTCTAGAGACGTTTCATCCGTATAATGATGGGCCACCACTGAAAGTTCCGTATGTACATGCAGCAGACGAGAACACTGCACGGCAGTTCAGAGCTCTGCGCGTAGCTACCATGGGGTTCTTGCAGCACGTCTCAGTGTAACTATTATAGCTCATGTGCTTCTCGGCCAAAAAAGGAGAAAAACGTTGCAGGCAGGCGGGACACCTAATAGAAAATGTGAGGTTCTACAAAATATTCTACGACCTAACTGATCCAGAATATAAAAACACAAGAAAGAAGGATGACGTTTGGGCAAATGTAGGAACGAAACTTAAAATGAATGGTAACTTTCACATTGTCATTTAAAAAGGGCGATTCTCTAGACGTAAAAAGAAGCTTCTACATTCGCATGTCTTGTGCCGGTTGTTTACATTATAAATGCACTTTTAACATTTATTGAACAAAGCCTAGTCTTTATGTTAATATATGAAATTTAAGTATTTTGAATCGCAAAACTGTTTTGTTTCATATATAACTTGTTTGTCTGTTGACTGCCAGTTGCAATGCTTTCGTTCATTACAAATAAGTCATCTATATAGATGCACTTCGTCCATATTGCCTCACAAACTTCCTAGAAATTGGCACCGACAGTATAAATACCAATCCTAAACCTATGGTTCTGCATGAGTTATCAGACACCAAGAATCAGCAAACAAAATGTTTTTCACATTATACATGTTAGGTGTTGTAATGCACGTAAACCTGTTAGGCCTACTAACAATATGTGTATCTTCAATTTTGTGCATACAGTTGTGTTTTTGTAAGAAAATATAGGCATTTGTGTACTCCGGAATAACATTATATGGTAATTCACATTAAATATTATTGACGCGGACGTTTATGTTTGCAGGAGATGATGTTGAGTTAAATGGTGGAATCTAAGGGATTCCTACGCCAAACATTTGCGGTCAACAAAAACACACCGGACAACAAACGAAAACAGTCTGTCGGCACAAAACATGGCCGTGGGATCAAAAGGTGGAATTCTTTCAGCCTCTCATGCAATTTGCATCAACGGAATCAAAAATACTATATTTAGAATATTCCCCATCGAGTCAAATACACCGACCGATATAGAGGGCGAGTCGCTGGAAGCAGCTGAACGTTATTATGCTGGGGATGACAATTCATTGGATAGTGCCGATGATCATCGGCAGACTACGGATATGCCACGCACTTCGCATTTACTAAATACGGCAGCAGGATCTCAGACACCAAGTGTTAGAAGGAAACGTCATCAAAACAGAAGTTCTGAACACCCGTCTTCAGCCAGTTAAGTTATTGCTTATTTACAAAGTAGGCAGAGGAATTCACCCTATGACGAGATTGGTTTACTGTGCATGGGCTATGCAAAAACCATTAAGATATGCACACGATAGAGACAAGCTACAGTACAAGTTAAAATCTCCCAGCTACTAATAGAAGAGGAGTTAGCACAGCAGTCTAACAGTCTGAAGATTTTATATACAGTGTCCAAATGCAATGTGAAACTGCTCAAGCACCACAGATGCCACCAACAGATACCGACCAAGGCACTTCGCGGAACGTAAATTATGCATCAACATTTTCGTGCACCATCACATTAATTTCCTAAACTATAATAAAGCATCAGCAGTAAAAGGACGTGATGTGNCATCAACATTTTCGTGCACCATCACATTAATTTCCTAAACTATAATAAAGCATCAGCAGTAAAAGGACGTGATGTGTAACTCAAGTTAGCATTATCTCTTAAATAATTGCAATGTGGGCCTACGTATAGTCCATTCACGGTTTATTCGAATGTTTTGAAATAAATATTTGAAAAATCACCCTAGGAATAACATTTCAACCATTTTTTTTTAAATTACTTGTATGCCACAAGTATACAACACTGTTATCAACTTCAACGTATTGTATTNCAACACTGTTATCAACTTCAACGTATTGTATTCTTAAATAAAAGAAACTCTAACATAATATATTCTATAACTAAAATTTTTATTTTGTATTCAATACGAATTAAAAAAAAAGTGAGACCATTGATGTGTTGGCAACGGCTAGTATGGATTAAATCCCGGTGAAGTATTGTTTTAACGTAGATTTTTGTTATTCTATTTGTAAATTAAACATTGACCATTGAAATATTTAAGTTTTAGGTAGCACTGATAGAAACATATAATAATTTTACAGTTAAAAATATAAGCGCAAGTTACGGTGCGTAGGCCACAGTGACATGGTGTTTTATTTTAGTCTGAGGAAGAAATTTGAGCAGGCGGAGCGAAGCTTGTCTCTCTCTCTTTATCTCTGTCTGTCTCTTACTCTACCTTGTTTTCTCTCTCGCTCTCTCTATCGGGTAGTTTCACAGCGTTAGTAGCAGCAGAAAATTTATCAGTGTTTTCAATTTTAGCATGTTTCATATTTATTTCAGCAAAAATTGGAATTTTCGAATTTTTAATTTAAAACTGAAAGAAGATTTTAATCTGTGAATACGTAATATAATATATTAAGATGTGATGGCGGAATTTTTACGAATTTCGCATGTGGCAGAAGCGCCAACTGGCGACATTACATAGCGTCAGGCGTGTTGCTTGTGGGTGAACTTAAGTGCTAATTTTTCTTCTTGCGAAAAATACTTCAAATTACAACATCAAATTTGAACACGTTGTGTTTTTTAAACCTGCCTAGGCAAGTTACAATGTTGTGATAAATCTGTTTTTCCTACGGCAGGAATGAATATACTGTAACGTGTGCCGTGCTGATGCGTTCGGGAGTATTGTTGCCTTTGCGTTACTCCAGCGTGTGTCTGTGTGTGTGTGATTGCAAATAATGAACTTCAGAAATTTCTACGTTTTAACCGTAAATTGGTTTCATGACGAAATAAATTTTTTTTAATACTCGTCTATTTATTTATCGTGCTTAACTTCGTAACTTTGCCCTAGGCGTGTATTTGAAACAGAATTGTGTAACGTGCTTACGTGGCTGTGATTTGAATATTTGCCACAATCCCAACAAACTACTTAGCCCAGCCAAAAAATATTTAAATGAAGAATTAAATAAACCTAGTAGAACTGAGTACCTATGCAAATAAATATGAACGGAACAAAAGTTATGGTAGCCCTATTTGAGTGCACGTTCACAACTATCTTTTAAGTATGTCACTGCTACGTACAAACAATGTGCGACAAGAGTTGCATGCTTGAATTTACTACTGTATTTTCTTTGGACTGGTTGCTCCTTCATTTTAATAATTATTCCAACTGCGGCCGTCCTTTAAACCAAATAACCCAACACACATCAATAACAAGAGACTAAATACTACAGTTCTCTCCCCAATAGTTGTAACATGGTTAAACACAGTCGCGGCAAAATATGAACGTGTATTACGTGTAATGTGCCATTCCGCGTTTAACAAATATCTTAACAATGTAAAATAATAACCGTAAGAGCTATCGTTAATACAGACATTGTTAAAGAGTCATAAAGCTGACCTAAATATGGTTATANAAAATAATAACCGTAAGAGCTATCGTTAATACAGACATTGTTAAAGAGTCATAAAGCTGACCTAAATATGGTTATAGGCCTAAATTGTGGACATTTGTACGACATTGTATTTGAAATATAACAGAATCCTTTGAACAGATGTAAACAGTAAACAAAGCATTTGACNTGTTTTCAATTTTAGCATATTTCATATTTATTTCAGCAAAAATTGGAATTTTCGAATTTTTAATTTAAAACTGAAACAAGATTTTAATCTGTGAATACGTAATATAATATATTAAGATGTGATGGCGGAATTTTTACGAATTCCGCATGTGGCAGAAGCGCCAACTGGCGACATGACATAGCGTCAGGCGTGTTGCTTGTGGGTGAACGAAGTGTTAATTTTTCTTCTTGCGAAAAATACTTAAAATTACAACATCAAATTTGAACACGTTGTGTTTTTTAAACCTGCCTAGGCAAGTTACAATGTTGTGATAAATCTGTTTTTCCTACGGCAGGAATGAATATACTGTAACGTGTGTCGTGCTGATGGGTTCGGGAGTATTGTTGCCTTTGCGTTACTCCAGCGTGTGTCTGTGTGTGTGTGATTGCAAATAATGAACTTCAGAAATTTCTACGTTTTAACCGTAAATTGGTTTTATGACGAAATAAATTTTTTTTAATACTCGTCTATTTATTTATCGTGCTTAACTTCGTAACTTTGCCCTAGGCGTGTATTTGAAACAGAATTGTGTAACGTGCTTACGTGGCTGTGATTTGAATATTTGCCACAATCCCAACAAACTACTTAGCCCAGCCAAAAAATATTGAAATGAAGAATTAAATAAACCTAGTAGAACTGAGTACCTATGCAAATAAATATGAACGGAACAAAAGTTATGGTAGCCCTATTTGAGTGCACGTTCACAACTATCTTTTAAGTATGTCACTGCTACGTACAAACAATGTGCGACAAGAGTTGCATGCTTGAATTTACTACTGTATTTTCTTTGGACTGGTTGCTCCTTCATTTTAATAATTATTCCAACTGCGGCCGTCCTTTAAACCAAATAACCCAACACACATCTATAACAAGAGACTAAATACTACAGTTCTCTCCCCAATAGTTGTAACATGGTTAAACACAGTCGCGGCAAAATATGAACGTGTATTACGTGTAATGTGCCATTCCGCGTTTAACAAATATCTTAACAATGTTAAATAATAACCGTAAGAGCTATCGTTAATACAGACATTGTTAAAGAGTCATAAAGCTGACCTAAATATGGTTATATGCCTAAATTGTGAACATTTGTACGACATTGTATTTGAAATATAACAGAATCCTTTGAACAGATGTAAACAGTAAACAAAGCATTTGACAGTTAAAACGTAGACGTTACATGACAGGGGTTATGTTTACATGTAGTGGAAGGATACGTAACCTGTAATCAAAAGTAGAACTAGAGCAGGGCTTCAGAAAAGTGTGAAGTAACCGTGAATATCTTATAACATGGGATGCATGCAAAGTCTAGTCTACGTGAATTACCTCTACATAATCAATTGGTGAAGTATAGTACTTAATTATTACAATTGTTTTCCACTAACGTTTGTATAGTGCTACAAATCTACTTTATGTTTTAGTTAATGGATATAAAACAACATACTTCCCTTGTTTCGAGGAATGGACAAACTACTCTCAAATAAACTGTTTGTTAAAAAAGTGTTTATGTTAATGAATTATGCATAACTGTACTGCACATTATTTAGTAGCCTATATGAGTAGTGCACAAATTAGTTACTGGAATGTATAAGATATAGTTGCACAAGTTTAGCAGTTCACCAGTTATAAGACGGGGTGCCATTTAAGTTAAATTGTGAACTTAATTCTACATGTTATTATTATTTTAACTCAAAGCCACCGCAAGTCGCTTTTTTGGCTTGATTGTTCTTATATAATATTTATACTGTTTTCTAATTCCATCCTTTATTTCATTCAGTACTTCATCATGAATATTTACAGACATTCCAGTGTGTATGTAAAAACGTTCCTTATGTTGTCGCAACTGTGGATAGGAGTGAAACACTCCTTCTGTTTCCCAGACAATATTTATGTCATGCATTCGTATTTTCAGACGTTTCCTCCTGTAAAAAATATTGTTATTTCACTGTTAATATCATGTTCGGCGACGTACATAAAATTTATACTATATTATTATTGATCGATTATTATATGTTTTCCATCAAACGATTATTCCTTTTATAATGCGCGCTTCAATGACATTTCATTCTCAAATTATACCAAACATAAACATATATGACTAACCTTTCTTTTTTCGTCGTCATGTAACGGAGCAGTTGGAAGTATACCTTCTTCTTCAATACGAGTAAGTTGATCGCTTCAGAGAAAACGATCCTCAAACTGCGATATGATGGTTCGGGTGTGTGCCACCCTGCTCGGCGTCGCTACCACCACCACTCCAGTGTGTGTAGGCTACTCACGGTAAAGTGAACACTTCTTAAAGCCCTCTCAGTTGGAATAATAGTCAATAAATACATTTTATTTTAGCCTTATACGTTAACTTCAGAGTACGGAGGACTAGACACACCGTGATTACTACTTGCATGGCAATATTTATTTACAAAAGGTGGTTACAGGATAAACAATTGCTGAAAGTAAAAATGAAGTACTGCCACAAAAGTGCTCACTTAACCGTGAACAGCCTAGCCTTGAGGCTTCCAGCTGCCACAATCACTGCACATAGTGCACTTTACATATGTATTGCTTTGTAGGCACATGTTTTGACAATTCTCTGAACATTTGTCATGCCCAACTACTCAATTACACAATAACATTTTTATTTAAAAGTGTTTTCGTTTTTCTTTGGCATGACAACAGCTAGTGAATTTGCATGAGTAAGAGATGATTACGCATAAGAATTGCACTCCCACCTTTAACAGACAAGAATAAGCTTAAATTTAACCAGCGCCTAAGATCTGAAAACCATACTTCAATAATGAACATTTTTTTTTTTTAATTCCTCATTTAACAGATAAAAATTATTTTTCTCAAAAAACAATATTTGTTGTTTGGAAACGAGAGATGTATGGCTCATGTAAAAATATTTTGCATAACAAGCTTACAATTGTCCATGTTGTACTAGAAACACGTATGAAACTCCAAAAAACAATAATAAATTAATAATCATAATTTCAAATGTACATTTTTGCGAAGGAATCTAAGAACTTCCTTGCTTCTCTTTATTACACGCTTCGTTACGTCAGCAAAAAAACTGAAATGTTAAAAATGTTTAAAATAAAACTAAATTTTATTCTCTTCTTAAAAGTTTTTTATACTGCATATTTTATTCCCAATTTACAGTGTTATAATCAGCCGCCATAAAATATAAAGTTTCTTTAAATTCGTATTTTTGTAATTTTCACTCCTAACAATCACTTCAGAGCAAAACATGTTACTTAAATAATTAGGTTCTTTGAAATGTTCACCAAAGCTATTTATATTTATTTTTATTATATAAATTACCGTTAACGTCCTACAATAAGAATTAATTTTGCGGTTAGTTCCACATTTATTCATAACGCCGAATCTCACGGAAATATTTTGAAATTGTGTATTACGTCCTTGTATTGTTTGAAAGCGCCATTTTTTTTATCACGCTGGGGTAGCAGAATAATAAATGAATATCATGTTGCGTGTTACGAAAACATTTAAAACAGTTTAGGAACTAAGCCATCAAATATAATTTTAAAACACTTTCCTAATTTTAGGTCGTTTTATTGTTAGATAAGTAAAGAGACAAATCCACGACGTTCCTCAACAATATTCACAAATCACTGGGCACTTCACTCCAGCCTTCCTGCAGTTGAATGTCTTGCGTTTACATAGGTCATTTAGAGATCATTGGGTGCAGATATTTCATTCTTTTGAATACGAGCGAATCATTTGGGGTAGCATACCAGACTCATTCTGTTGACAATTCGATCACAATTTTTTTTTTAGAACTTGGTGATATGTTCGAAAAAAACGATATTGAAGAGCAGTTTCGGAGGAAATATGACTATTGAAATGAATTTTGCTCTGTTGTTTTGAAAAAGAGTGATACATGAAATCTAGAAATCATTCATTTTCACCACCATCGTAGAGGCGAAGTAAAAATTTTCCTTCGTCCTTCCAGGTGCAGCATTAACATGCTCGAAAATAAAGCAGCTTCTAGTGAAACTCCCGAATTCGGAAAAAAATTTGGATTCAACGAGAATTCATTTCTCCCAGAGCTGAGATATCACTCTTCTGTAAAATCACAATGCAAAATTAATTGTTACCCATCTTTCCTTTATTAGAACATAACTTATTATTAAATATCACTGTTTACGAACATATCAAAGAGTTCAAAAATGGATAGGAATCCATTTTCCGAAAACATGTGATGTAAATGTTCATTCCAAATGGCGTAGATCATAATTTGCTATGATAAAAAACTTGAAAAATTGGTATTTCACATAATTTCATGTCAATTCCTTCGCGGTTGCACTAAACGAATATTCAGTTTTAGAAAAACAGGAATAAAGTGTTCAGTAATATGTATATATTTTAGTAGATTGTTTTGTTTTGATTATTACACTGATCTAAAACTATAGGTATGTAATGATGCTTTCGATATGCAGCTATAAGAATNTTGTTATCCATCTTTCCTTTATTAGAACATAACTTATTATTAAATATCACTGTTTACGAACATATCAAAGAGTTCAGAAATGGATAGGAATCAAATTTCTGAAAACATGTGATGTAAATGTTCATTCCAAATGGCCCAGATCTTAATTTGCTATGATAAAAAACTTGAAAAATTAGTATTTCACATAATTTCATGTCAATCCCTTCGCGGTTGCACTAAACGAATATTCAGTTTTAGAAAATCTGGAATAAAGTGTTCAGTAATATGTATAAATTGTAGTAGATGTTTTGTTTTGATTATTAACCTGATCTAAAACTATAGGTATGTAATGATGCTTTTGATATGCAGCTATAAGAATTTTGCCTTTTATTTACATAACAATAACCCCCCACCCCCCGCACAAAAAAAAACTGAAAGAATAACCTCGTCCTCTCAGCTTATCCACTTGTCTTTGTGAACCAAAACAAAACAAAGATATTAAAACCAACCTTTATAAATTACTTAAAATTTCTATGACCCGTTTTGTGTTACAGTCACCCTCATAGACACACCCAGTTAAAACCTATGTTCTGGGCCCATTATCTAGCCTTGTATCGGTTGATTACGATGCATATACCTGTGCGCGGATAAAGTATTTCCTACGAGGAAAATATTGTATCGTAACCGCGGTAAATTTTGTGTCAATTTTAAAAGGAGATGGTGGGTTAAACGAAAAGAATAATAAACATTATGTAGTCTATTTGCGGTTTTTCAAACTTTTTGAATAAAACATTTGAAAAAGCACCCTTGAAAGGTTTGGATGTTTCCTAATTACGTTATGTATCGCAAGAGTTCTATACGTTTGTTGACATTAACGTACGTTATTTTTTTCATAAAATTTATATTTTTTACATTTTATTAATACATTTTAATGTTTTATTTATCATTAAAATTAATTAAAACAGTGAGAAAATATGTGTGTTGCTAATGCCCAGCAAGAAATAGTTATTAAGAAAAATTTCATTACAACTGAGTGTTCACGAATGCGGTGCGTTGTCCCTTTGATGTGATATTCTATACTCGGATAAGCAACTTNTTCCTAATTACGTTATGTATCGCAAGAGTTCTATACGTTTGTTGACATTAACGTACGTTATTTTTTTCATAAAATTGATATATTTTTTACATTTTATTAATACATTTTAATGTTTTATTTATCATTAAAATTAATTAAAACAGTGAGAAAATATGTGTGTTGCTAATGCCCAGCAAGAAATAGTTATTAAGAAAAATGTCATTACAACTGAGTGTTCACGAATGCGGTGCGTTGTCCCTTTGATGTGATATTCTATACTCGGATAAGCAACTTTTTGCATGAGGCGGAGAAATATCATGAAAGAAGACTTTCAGCTGGGATTAGGAAAAGCTGGAAGTAACCGTGAATGGACTATAATAATTAATGTCATGATACGATTAAGAAGATTGGCAATAAAACGAAAATCCATCGAGCACACTAAGTAACTTAAGCGTACATTTTCAAAACTCGAATTGTGTACAGCAAATGGTTGTTTAAGTCAGCATGGTAATTCTATTGCCAGCATGCCAGGGGTTGACTTGTTTTTTTCTTCAGAAATACAGTAAACAATTTTTGTGTAAAGACGACGATTTCATTCACAAGTATTTTAGGATGCAGAACCTCAGCCTGCGATGCCATCGAGCTAATATATAAAAAACTAAATCATGGGTTGGAATAATATTGCTTGTTTAATTTTTGCTTGCTTTAACTTATGTGAGAAATATTTTGCAAGATCAGATACAATCTATTTGCATTAGCCTTATCCGCATTCGACACAGAACTGTAGTACTCTGAGAAACAGTCCGTATTTATTATTCTATTTATGAAGTAAGTACACTTTCGTATATATATATATATTATATATATATATACAAACATGTGTATAAATGTATATATACATACATTTTTATATAAACCGGATGTTCAGAAATATATATACACATATTATAAAACTCAACGTGTCTCTGTCTGACTGTTAGTGCGATTATCACTCGAGAACCACGTATCCGATTGACGTGTTTTTAAAATTTATAGCTACGTTCTCTGGCCAGGTTTTAGTATATATTTTGTTACGTAAAGTAACATAAGGAATAAGCAGTGACGATAATAGTGAATCAAGTCGGAAAAAAGTTTCCCGCCAGCGCGCTCTCTTGCAATACACTGTCTAAACCATTAAAGATGGAACAGTATCATATGGTAAAGAATTGTGTAGAATAAAAAGACCTAAAAAAAATCCGTGGTAGCATACATCTACCTACTTATGTATACTTTGTATATGTATACTTATATTTATATACTTTGTATATGTATATATAAGCATATAGATATACTTTGTATATGTATATGTATACTTATATTTATATATTTTGTATATGTATATATAAGCATATACATATACTTTGTATATGTATATGTATACTTAGTAGATATGTACATACATTTCTATGTATAACACAGAAATACTAATAAGCGTTTCTACCATTTAATTCGCAAGCAACACTCAATGACGAAGTTTTTCACCTTGCACACNATTTTGTATATGTATATATAAGCATATACATATACTTTGTATATGTATATGTATACTTAGTAGATATGTACATACATATCTATGTATATGTATACTTAGTAGATATGTACATACATTTCTATGTATAACACAGAAATACTAATAAGCGTTTCTACCATTTAATTCGCAAGCAACACTCAATGACGAAGTTTTTCACCTTGCACACATTGAAATTCAAAAGCAAGTGCAGTCATTGTCAGGAAAAAGTATAAAAAGCGTGGGCCTACCAATACCAGATAACATAGTAGATTGAACCGTTTACAATTACTACATAAGAGAAACTTCATATAATATATTAGAATTGCACACCACTGCAACGCTTATTATATTTCTCTGTTATAGATAGATATATTCTACCGCGGAGTTTTTTTAGATCTTCTTATTCTACACAATTCTTTACGACATGATATTCTTCCATCTTTAACGGTTTAGACAGTTTATTGCAAGAGAGCGCGCTTGCGGCAAACTTTTTTCCGACTTGATTCACTATTATCGTCACTGCTTATTCCTTATGTTACTTTAGGTAACAAAATATATACTAAAACCTAGCTAGAGAACACAGCTATGAATAAAAAAAAAACACGCAAATCGGATACGTGGTTCTCGAGTCATAAGCGCACTGACAGACAGACAGAGATACGTTAAGTTTTATAATGTGTATTGAGTATAAAAAATTAACACTAAATAATATTCAAATTTATTTTAAAAAAACCTAAACAATAATTGTGTAGTCTACGCGAGCTGAGGCGTGGGCACAACTAGTTACCTATTATCTCCAGCTAGTGATTTTACACAAAAAATAACGTAAATATGTCTACATGACATATTGGTCCAACGAACTTCCGAAGTATGGTAAGCGACCTTTACAAATACGGATCAGAGACTGGTTTATTGGGGTTATCGAATTTTACTCAATGGTAATAAATCTTGATCATGAAGACCGTTCAGAAAAATTAATATTTTTTTATGAGAAAACGAAGGTTAGTCACGCAGTATTTTATGCTAATACTGAAATTTTAATACAAATAAATATGTTTCCTGAACAGAAGTTAGCAAAACATACACGTCACGCTTTCTCGCACAAATGCGCATAATGTTCGTTGTTTTTTTTTAGTGTACAAATGTATTCAAGCACAAAATTAATATATTTCACTCACAAACACACACACATACATAAATATATATATACACTATATGTACTTCACGCACAGTAAGGCTAAATGTTTCAATTTATTACAAAATAAATAACAAAAATATTTTGAATAATTTGGTTATATATTGAAACATTTCTCCTTTCTGTGCGTGAAGTACAACTGCATAATCAAAACGTATAAAAATATGTTTTGAGATTATAATAACTTTTGAGTATTACCGCACTTTACACGGTCAATTTGAAACTTTGTTCTGTAAATGAAAAATTACTCGTAGTAATAATGACTTAATAAAGTATATGTAGAAAAAAATATAATTAACATTGAGCAAAAATTTAAGGAAAAAGAATCTATTGGTTCAATAATAAGAGTAAATAAATATTTGAAGGATAAACCATAGTACATGACAGGAAAATATATACTTTATTTATATTTTGATATTAAAAAACATGGTTTTAAATTTGATAAATTTAGTCGTAGCAATAGTGGAGTGGAGAGTTTTGGGGGACTCTTCAGGTACATTAGTACCCTGCCATCTTAACAGAAAAATTTCTAATGTTGTGGCAACAGTGTTAATGATACAACAGTAATTTTTTGTTACATGTGAGCCATCAGTAACTAATGTTGGTGTAAATGTAATATAATGCTAATCAATTAATTTTAATGTAACATTAAGTTATATTATAACAACATTACCTCTCTGATGGCTTACGCAAATAAAAAATTTGCCCAAGTTCACCTCGCCTTGGTTTGCTGTTTCTACATGAGGGTCTTAAACAATGACTTACCTTTAGTGCGATGGGGCGCTCAACCGACTATCTCGCTGCTGTTTCCTGCATGAGTGCTGGACAGCAAATGGCGCATGGCGCATGGCGCTCTAGTGTGCTGTTTCGAAGCTTCGCCTGCTGCCCCTCACCCCCTTTTCATTCCATGACAAGGTGATGCCGGTCATCAATCATGTCACCAGGATGCGTTTGTGCTCCGTGAACGTCGGAAATTGTTCGAGAAGACGACGAGAAAATTGTAGAAACGCTTGTGTTTTCCCCTGCTCGGGGGAGACAGACCAGGGAATTTTTAGGTAAGGAACTGCTGTTCTGATGTTTTCAATTTATGAATAGGGAGGGGGAGGTATCGCTTTGCATTACTATTAATATATATGTAATCATCAATATTAATTGTTTTGTATAAAAAGAAAAAAATATATATTAATTATTATATCATTGTGGTGAATTTAAAGTGATGGGATTTTAGTAAACATTTTTAATCGAATTTGTAATCCCATGTTGGGAATTGATGTTTTTGTATTTCAAGCCAGGAGAAAAGATATCAGAATTTCATAACTACTATTTTTTACTGCGCAAACTCAAAGTAATCTTTATGATACCCTTTGAGGCCACACTAACTGGGGTCTCTAGTCCTTGAAAAACAAACATCTTCCCCAGGAAACAGAGACGAAGTCCTATTTGTATGTGTCGGCTGAAACCGTCACATGTAGATAGAAAAACTGCGCTACTCTGCTTCGTCAGTGCTATCAGTTGAAAGGGTAAAAAATTTAGGAGTTTTGAATTTATTGAAAAATTGTTTGGGCATACTACAGTGGTGAAGCGAGTGAAAATAGTTTGAGTGCATCAAACGGATTTGCAAAATGACTTCTATAGGCGCCGTTCGTACTGCCTGAATTCAAACTTTGGGAAAAGAGTCTCTGCAGAAAGCGCTCACCGATGCGGGTGTTTCCTATAAGCCGGGGGACGGAATCGAAGTGTTGCAACACCTGATGCGTGAGCATGTGAGAAAAGGAGTTGCTGGTCAACTTTAGTGTGAATCCACTTCAATCACCGTTTTTTTTTTAAATGAAATATTTGCCTGATAATCTGAGCGATGGTTTCGAGGTAGTGCTTAGTTTGAATTTGGGCGCTGTAGTTAAATTACTCGTTCAAATGACGAAAGTAGTTTCACTTAACATCTGTGAAATAGCAGTATTATATGCTACAATAATGTTTAAAATACCCAAATCCTTGCAGAGTGTAGTAGTAAACTAACAATGATTGTATGTTCTTTCACGAATTTTGTCAGGCCATTTTGTGGCAAACAGGTACTCCAGTACCCATTGCACACCAGCGCATAAAATTTTTAGAAAGTTTTCAGCATCCTGGAAAATTAATGCAACATTTGTAATGGAGACGATTCGACTGGTAGAAGTTTTGGGTTTGCCACTTGCGGAAGCAAATTTGGTAGAAATTATGTTTTTTTTTTTTAATTTGTTGCCTGAAAACAGTAAGTTCTTTACCTTTGCCACAAATCCACAAACGTTACACGAGATATTAGCGCTGGTAGTTCAGGTAGAATTAACCGTTGGCGATTTTAAGCGGTTGGAGAGGTAAGATCTAAAAGTAAGTGTCAAATTTGTTTTCGGTGAAACCATCCGATGGCGAAATGTTTTTTAGGACCCAAAAAGGAGAAAGAAATTCCGTACATATTAACCCGAAACCGAAATGCTAAATTTGTTTTCTAGTATATCACACAATGGAAAACTGTTTTTACAGAAAGGCAGAAAGTGACAGGAAAGTAGTGCCACCAGGAAATGGGGACCAGTCTGACGTAAAAGAAATGTCCGATGGTCAAAAACTGGTGAAAATGGTAATTTTTTACTGATGTGGCAATCCAGGTCACCTTCAATCAAATGTCCTGTGGGATTAGGTTTAGTTTCATACACCTATTTGTTTAAAAGGATTGGCTTGTTGTAAGTCTTATTAATAATTGAGAATTTAACCATTTCCACGTCTGTAGATTTGGGTGCCTCTACGTCTCACAAAACATGTAACCTGTAATAAATTTTTGCGTGATGCGCCAGTTGGTACCGTACAAATAAAAAAAAATAGTCTGTCGTACTTTCCTTAGCAAATTGAGGATTGATTATATCAAATGTGACAGCAGTCATAAAAATTTAAATTGAACTAATTTCACGAAAAACATCTGTTCGTGTTTTTAAAAATTTATCACATTACGTGATATTGGGTATTGACTTATTGGGCAGTACCCACGCACGTATTGACGTAACAAGACAAGCTATTAAATTTAGTTTTTCCCCTGAATCTGTAATTTATTTGCAAATTAAGCCTTTCCGATGTCCAAAGATTATGTTGTTACAACATTCGGAAGAGATAGTAAAGGCATTATACCAGTTAAATACAGAATATAGTGATGTGCTTACGTCAAAGGTAGGGTATTGTAAAGATGTTCCAGTTCTTTTGAAATAAAAACAATAGGGAGCTTGTAGTGTGCGTGTTATACCACGTGTCTGCACCCGACATGCACATATTTTCGCTGTTAATCAAACGATTTAAAGGAACAGACAATTGTGGAGGAATCCACCAGTCCGTATGCGATTCTGTATTTTTGGCAACCGAAAAAAAAACCAGGTCAATATTGGTTAATTTGTATTTTTGAAGGGTTAATAAAAAATTGTACGTTGATTCATATCCGGTACCAGTTATGGAAACTGTTCTTCTACACTTGCAAAGAGCCAAATATTTCAACATATTGGATTTGAATTCAGCTTTTTTACAGTGTGAGTTCAATCCGGAAAGTAGAGCGCCGTTAGCGTTTTGTATCCCATAGGGTTCATACCAGTGGACGTGTCTGCCCATGGGGGTAAATTCAGGGCCCCAATGTGTGACCCGAGTGCTGACTCATGTGCTAGTTCGTCTTTACGTGCATTGATGACGTGTGCGTGTACAGTGACACGTTGGAGGAATACCTTAAACATGTTCGGGCTGTGTTAAACGCATTAAGAAAAGCTGGTCTGATGGAGAACCCAGAAAAAATTAGTTGGGCACAACATGTGCGATATCTAGGGTTTATTATTTCGAAGGGTAATTTACGCACTTATCTTAAGAAAATGAAATCGGTTGTAATTTTTCCACAACCAAAAAATGTAAGAAGTGTTAAAAGATTTTTAGGAATGGTAGNTTAGAAAGTTTTCAGCATCCTGGAAAATTAATGCAACATTTGTAATGGAGACGATTCGACTGGTAGAAGTTTTGGGTTTGCCACTTGCGGAAGCAAATTTGGTAGAAATTATGTTTTTTTTTTTTATTTGTTGCCTGAAAACAGTAAGTTCTTTACCTTTGCCACAAATCCACAAACGTTACACGAGATATTAGCGCTGGTAGTTCAGGTAGAATTAACCGTTGGCGATTTTAAGCGGTTGGGGAGGTAAGATCTAAAAGTAAGTGTCAAATTTGTTTTCGGTGAAACCATCCGATGGCGAAATTTTTTTTAGGACCCAAAAAGGAGAAAGAAATTCCGTACATATTAAGCCGAAACCGAAATGCTAAATTAGTTTTCTAGTATATCACACAATGGAAAACTGTTTTTACAAAAAGGCAGAAAGTGACAGGAAAGTAGTGCCGCCAGGAAATGGGGACCAGTCTGACGTAAAAGAAATGTCCGATGGTCAAAAACTGGTGAAAATGGTAATTTTTTACTGATGTGGTAATCCAGGTCACCTTCAATCAAATGTCCTGTGGGATTAGGTTTAGTTTCATACACCTATTTGTTTAAAAGGATTGGCTTGTTGTAAGTCTTATTAATAATTGAGAATTTAACCATTTCCACGTCTGTAGATTCGGGTGCCTCTGCGTCTCACAAAACATGTAACCTGTAATAAATTTTTGCGTGATGCGCCAGTTGGTACCGTACAAATAAAAAAAAAATAGTCTGTCGTACTTTCCTTAGCAAATTGAGGATTGATTATATCAAATGTGACAGCAGTCATAAAAATTTAAATTGAACTAATTTCACGAAAAACATCTGTTCGTGTTTTTGAAAATTTATCACATTACGTGATATTGGGTATTGATTTATTGGGCAGTACCCACGCACGCATTGACGTAACAAGACAAGCTATTAAATTTAGTTTTTCCCCTGAAACTGTAATTTATTTGCAAATTAAGCCTTTCCGATGTCCAAAGATTATGTTGTTACAACATTCGGAAGAGATAGTAAAGGCATTATACCAGTTAAATACAGAATATAGTGATGTGCTTACGTCAAAGGTAGGGTACTGTAAAGAGGTTCCAGTTCTTTTGAAATAAAAACAATAGGGAGCTTATAGTGTGCGTGTTATACCACGTGTCTGCACCCGACATGCACATATTTTCGCTGTTAATCAAACGATTTAAAGGAACAGACAATTGTGGAGGAATCCACCAGTCCGTATGCGATTCTGTATTTTTGGCAACCGAAAAAAAAGCACGTCAATATTGGTTAATTTGTATTTTTGAAGGGTTAATAAAAAATTGTACGTTGATTCATATCCGGTACCAGTTATGGAAACTGTTCTCCTACACTTGCAAAGAGCCAAATATTTCACCATATTGGATTTGAATTCAGCTTTTTTACAGTGTGAGTTCAATCCCGAAAGTAGAGTGCCGTCAGCGTTTTGTATCCCATAGGGTTCATACCAGTGGACGTGTCTGCCCATGGGGGTAAATTCAGGGCCCCAATGTGTGACCCGAGTGCTGACTCATGTGCTAGTTCGTCTTTACGTGCATTGATGACGTGTGCGTGTACAGTGACACGTTGGAGGAATACCTTAAACATGTTCGGGCTGTGTTAAACGCATTAAGAAAAGCTGGTCTGATGGAGAACCCAGAAAAAATTAGTTGGGCACAACATGTGCGATATCTAGGGTTTATTATTTCGAAGGGTAATTTACGCACTTATCTTGAGAAAATGAAATCGGTTGTAATTTTTCCACAACCAAAAAATGTAAGAAGTGTTAAAAGATTTTTAGGAATGGTAGCTTTTTATAGTTGATTTATTCAAAATTTTTGTGACCATTAAACCAGTCGGAATGAAAAATTGTACCTTTTGAGTAAAACGCGGAACAAGAAAATACTTTGAAAAAATTGAAAGAATTGTTACCTAATCATACTGTCTTGCATTTGCCCATTTTTTCTGAAGATTATTTTTGCCCCACGTGAAATGGTTGTACGCGAAAATCCAAATGTTATTGCTACCTCGGAGATGCTATGTCCCATCTCTCGTGCGTCAACTATAACACCACGTTCAAACTCACTTAAATCTTGATAACCTGCCATTGTAGCAGCAGGAGCCGATCTAGCTGCCGACCTTTTAAGTAGAAGCTAATGCGACACCGTGAACTTTGATTATTTGTATGTGTTTGGTGCCATATTGAATTAGGTAAACATAGATGCGATATTTCGTTCTCTAAAGTACTTATTTAACCAGTAGGAGCTGCGAAAACAGGATAATTGTTGCCTTACCTCAAGTCATGTTCGTTTTAAGTGCAGTACGTCNGTAACCAGTAGGAGCTGCGAAAACAGGATAATTGTTGCCTTACCTCAAGTCATGTTCGTTTTAAGTGCAGTACGTCTATGTCTGATACCCATGAACTTATAAAATCATATTTGGCCATCATGTTCCATCTACCGAAGTTATTGCTGCAAAATTCCTGATTTCAATCAAGGCGATGTGGCCCATTATGCCATTAGATTTCAATAAGCNACCGAAGTTATTGCTGCAAAATTCCTGATTTCAATCAAGGCGATGTGGCCCATTATGCCATTAGATTTCAATAAGCGTAGTTGGCTGCCAATGAAACTATAGTCATCAAATTAATGTAATTGGTGTCACTCCTGATTCTGATCAATGTGACATGGTCGATTATGCTTTAAGCCTACTTTAAGTATAATCGACTAACATTTTCGAAACAATTGAGTTAAAGAAATCAAANAGGTCGATTATGCTTTAAGCCTACTTTAAGTATAATCGACTAACATTTTCGAAACAATTGAGTTAAAGAAATCAAAACTCAAATCACAGTTACCACTCCTGACTTCGATCAAGACAATATGTTTTATCATGCCTTAAGCCGTCTTATAATTATAGGTGACTGCCCTTTTCCATTCCTTTAAGTTATAGCCACAAAATTTATATTACAGGTATCGGTTCTGACTCTGATCAATGTAATATGACCAATTATGCATCAAGCCTTTTTATAAGCATAGTTGGCCACAATTTACCAACCATTACAGATAAATATGCCTGACGTCAACTAAGTTGATATCAGCATATTTAGCCATAATTTTCTATCCTTTAAAGCTATAGTCATAAAATTTAATTCGCTGGTAACACTTCTGACTTTAATCAAGATAATATGGTGTATTATATATTAACCTAGATTATAATAATAGTTTACTGCCATTTTCGAACCATTTAAGTTATAACCATCAAATTCATATCACAGGTATCGCTCCTGACTTCGATAAAGTTGACATTGCCATTATGTGTTAATCCTTCTTGTCAGCATAGCAGACTGGCATTTTTAAACGGTTGAAGTTATAGCAAGAAAATCATTTAATAACTGCTCCTAACTTTGATCAATATTACAGTCCCCATTATGCCTTAAGCCTTCATATAATAATTGTTGACCACCAGTTTCGAATCATTTAAGTCACAGTTGCCGAATTAATATCATATGTATCGCTCCTGAATTCGATCAATGTGCTATAACACATTATGCCTTAGGCCTTCTTATAAGCATAGCTGAATGTTGTTTTTGATCCATCGAAGTCATAGCCACCAAACTCATTTTGTTGCTATAACACTCATGGCCTCCATCAAGGCAATGTAGTCCATTATGCCTTAAGCCTTCCTACAGGCATAGTTGGCTATCATTTTCAATCTGCTGAAGTAACAGCCACCACATTCTTACCATATTTGATATTCTTTATCTATATTGAGGCGATATGAATGTTTATGCCCTAAGTTTTCTTATAAGTATAGTTGCCTACATATTAATAATTGTGTTTGAGCCCTTATATTAAGGTCATAGGTAAAATACGCATTTAATTAACAAGGTATTATGTCACAAGCCCTCTTATAAGCATAGCCATCCCAACATTTTTTGCAACTCGATATGCTACATAACTGAAAACTCAACGATAAGCGGGCTCACACAGTGCTAACATAAATAATGATGTAGAGCTAGATTCTGTTTGTCCCCCAAGTACCAGCGGATTATGTCATTGCTTATGAGGGCATCTCCCATTCACATGGGCTCAAGATATGCTGCAACACATTTGGGCAATCTCTGGCTAACAATATTTGGTCACATGCGAGAACCTTGTGTGACACTCTTGTGCACCATGCTAATATGTAGTGATAATGAGCACTTTAAATAAACTACTTTTATGAACATATTATTGTTGGTACTACCAAAACAACAGTTTATTCCCTTCGTCTCACCATATAGATTTTAACTATGCTTATGCTGTATTTTTATATTTGAGACGAAATATTATAATGTAAGTTATTTTAAAAGGTAATAAAGTATTAATTTTATTTTATTGGAATATATACTCTGCTTTCGCGTCAGCAATATGCGTGATACTTCTCCACACACTGTGATGGCATCGGTGAAGAGGAATTTATAGTAGGGAAAACAATGTCACTATTCGGAAGCTGCTACTGTAATGGGCAAGGAAATACGTTTATATTGCGGCAACTGTATTTATCACACGACCTACTTTTCATAATGCAGTTTACTGCCCCTCAACACGGCTGTCACACACACGAAAAAGAAACATAGCTTTAACAAAATAGGCAAACAATATTATGTATATAATCTCATTTTTAACATGCCACCTTTTATTTTTGTATCATGAGCAGACATTTCAATTTCCTTCATTTCACTTTTACTTCGAAAGTAATTCAGCTATATTCCTAAATAAGATGCACTGTTTATACAAATTATATATTAAAAANTTCACTTTTACTTCGAAAGTAATTCAGCTATATTCCTAAATAAGATGCACTGTTTATACAAATTATATATTAAAAATGAGTTATCTAATCCCCTATCATTCAACTCTTTACAACAACGGATTGTTATATGTCGGAGAAAAAATACATTTACTTAGAGTTAATAGGCAAATTACTCCCTACTACAACAAACTAGGTCCGATTCATTGTGGGTTCGCTTCCGATTTTCACACATTTTAGATTTTGTTGATTGGCAAGTGTGTTTTCTCAGTCTGCTCCCGTTCCGCCCATCATTGAATTCAACCGCAGCTCCAGCTCTACTTCACCCTCGTCGGCAAAGAAAGACATCTGCGCTTAAGCCCCGCTCAGATATCTCACAAATGCATATAATATGCATCAGTTCTTCCTAGAAAAAGGACTAATAAAAATATACGCAAAATTAATTCGTTTACCTTACATTTAAAGTCCCGGACTAGCGATTTATACACCTAGGACTCTTGCAAGAGTAGGTGCTGGTGCCTATGAAACTATTATAGGAATAACTGCATAGGCTCTGGACACCTATGACAATAATTTAAGAATGAAGTAGTAACATTTTACTGAAAATAACTTCATATAACTTGTGGCGTACCTTACACCAGCATTCCCAGTTTTATTCTCTTATGTTTTCTTTTTTTACGACTGTCGAATACATATTCTTTAGTATTCTATACCACAACCATCCACAAAAATCTTGTCATAAACCTTCATTCAAACATAATCAGTTTGAAAAAGTAAATAACGCACAGAAAATAATACACATACAGAGCAGATATGTATTCGAACACATGATCACACCAATCATGTTTTTATTCTACAAGCAGAACTCGTTTGTGCTGTGTTGCTCGTTCTTATAAGTTTAAAGAACCCAGGATAATCTAACAGAACTAAATTGTCCTAACAAAAACTAATCCCCTCTACATGAAACATGCACTCGTACTAAACCAATTGGTTGGAAGGAAGGGGGTGGGGTATGTTAAAACGTAGTATTCATCTACATAATTGAAAAAAATGGAAGGAAACGCACACGGGCACATACATTCTCGGTTCTGAGGCCTCGTGGGGAGACTGGTGATCTTGGAAGTCGCACTACCCCCACCACAACTACACTAGTGACATACAGATCTAATGAACAGCAGAAACAAGTGAACTCTCCTGCTAGTGGAGTGAACTCCGCGGCTAGTTGAGTTGCTTGGTGTAAGTACTTAGTATAAATATTAAAAATTATATTATTTTTGAAAAAAAAAATTATGTTAAAAATTTTATTTTATTTCGATTGACTACGCATAACATTGGATATTATACAATTACCAATTTGAAATATTTAGTCGGAATACTTTCTAGCAGCTGAGGTCCGTGAAAAATATGGCAAGCTGATGTCAAGATGTTGCTTGAAAAGACACTGCAAGAAATGTCAATTTGCTACGAACCTTGTATTTGGGCCATAAAACTGGTTCCAGTGGCAGGGGGAGAGAGAGAGACTGGCTGACGGCGAATGCCATTTTTAAAACAATCCGTGCATAAAATAGGCAAATGAAGAAATACCATTGACTAAAATGAACAAGTTGTATCTGTAAGATGCGACGGTCAAAAATATATATAATTATGTGCGTCACTTATTCTTCTGGTATGAGTCGAAGTACTAAAAAAACCACCTATTTTTTTTTGTTTCTCTAAGAATTATTTAAAATTATTGTAAAATATTTATATTTAAACAGTGTTTATAAATCAAAATTAATATGTTGTTTTTCTATTTCAATAAAATTTTATAACACATTGTTACAATGTCTCTAAAGTCAGAGGATCTAACCGAGTTCTTTAAGGGATGGAGGTCTTAATTAAATAGAAGAGTTAATTATAAGTTCCCAATTTAACTAACGTAACTACAAAGAGAGTACTCTCGAATCAATAGCTCACTGTAAATTGTCTTTAACTGTTATTTACAATTAATGAATTCAATCAATGCAATTTACAGTCACATAAAATAAATTAATGTAATAAAATAAATTGAACCTGTTCCCAACAAACAGAATATCAAAACATATTGTATCATTTTATAAATTATATGTCTATACTTGACAGTTCCTATATTTACAATAACGTTCGTGTCACATGTTCATACAGTCCTAGCGTAGTTCAGTCCAGATTCCACCGGTCCGCAATGTTCTAAAGATCTCTGAGTGTCCTCGTACACAGTAGCCCGTCGTCGAGCACCACGACCTCTCGTCCGTCCACACCTCAAACACCTCGTCCGCCGTTGTATCGCAATCTTCTCCATCGTCAGTCCTCCTCGCCGATATCCCTCGCTGCACCAGACTTCATCACATCACCGCACTTCCGCTAGATGGCTACCTCAAAGACTGCTGGCCTTCCAGCTGTGGTGTAGTTTATAGTGTCGTCGATCGTAGCCGAGAAATTTCGCCAAATGCCGCGTTGCGCGGAGGGTCATAGTTACCAGAATATTCTTGATCATACTCGCAAGTTGTTAGATCCTCCGGTAAGGGAAAGGAAGGTCTGTGACACCAGCCAGGTCGGTTGTCAATCATCCCCCAGCCACCAGGCGACGGAGCAGTGAGTCGGCCTGACTAGGGGTAGGAGGGTCGAGGTGCTTCAGGCACCCCACCCCCTCCAGCACAGGATCACGCTTAATAGGAGTCCGCGTACAGTGCGGGACTCCGAGTGTAACACTAAGAATAACAAATCGTAAATAACAAAAATTATATTATAATTTAGGAAGAAATTATACTACTGACTCTGACTCCCATGCTGGATGTTGTTGACCTTGACGCTGGCCCCAGTGAACTTGAACTCGAACAATCGATAAAACATCATAAAAAATCTTAGAAATTCACAAAAACCTAGGAACAAATTACGCTTCTGGAGGAGAAAAAGAAAACTGAAAGAAAATCAAAATAAAAACTCATTAAATTAATAGTGAATTCAATTATAAAACACGTAAAGTATTT
>NQII01000825.1:574568-663141 GCA_002778355.1 Clitarchus hookeri | reverse complement strand
TTAGGAAATTGTACCTTTAGAGAACAGTGTCAATCACATTCCTCCAAAACCACAGCTCGGGGTGATCTCAATTATCCAAAATAATTTCATAACCCTAGTGGGGAGAGAGCTGTGATGATCTTAAAAATTGGAAAGTAAAAAAAAAAAGACAAAATGAAGGGATTCACAGAAATATAGAATATAAATATCAATTGCTAGCTCTAGGAACCTGGCTGCATGCAAATAAATATAATCTTTAACATAAGAAAATTTGCTGCCAACATGTGAAAAATAATACAGAAATCCACCAACCTATAAATAATGTTAAAGCACATACAGTACTCACTTGAAAGTGAATGTAACAGTTATTGGTTCAAGAGAATAAATATACTAACTTATTTACACTGTACCATTTGCTGATTGTGTCCTAACAGATCACTGTGCTTACAAAAATATTCACCGTCCTTGGCCGTTTTGACAACCCTCATACACGTCACACTTTGCCTTGCATGACAAATATTTAAAAAGAAGTGGCCAGGATCTCACAAAGTCACAAACGTTCAGGAACAACCTCTGCATAATTGATCCGCAACTCCTGAAGTATTTGAACTTCCAAACCGCATTCGTAATTCACTATTCCCCTCATGGTTGAATTGAGGCAGTGGCACAAGTGAACACTACATCACTCTCTGTGCACTGCCAAACATGCTTATCAGCAGCATTGCCAATACTGATTTTCATTTATGTTTCTTTATATTCACACGATAAGTTAAAAGTCTTCATCTTACAAAAATATTAGATATGCATAATTTATTCAATCAAATTCCAAGAGTTAACTAGGAAGTTTTTTTTATATAAGAGTCAAGAAATGTTGTATAAAAAAAACTTTATGCTGTGACAGACTACAAAAACTAATGGAATTTCCGATGACTTAATGATACGAGGTTCGACCACATTAATAACATTGTAAATCTGTTCACTAAATTCTAACCTACATTTGATTTGGGATACAAGTTCAACATAAAATTGGAGGCACGATTTTAGAAAATACTGCATGTCTTGTTCAAGAACATTCTTGTCTTCAGTAAGTTTCTCCAAGATTTCTAGTGCAGAGACTCAGAGATATTGTTCAAAGCAACATAGTGTAACAAATTTTTATGTTCAACTGTGAATACACCTACATTTTTTACATAAAAAGCATTCATAAAATTGCAGCACAAAGTCTTCAGAAGTTGTTTGAGTGGATGAAGCAATGGTGTTTCACCTTGAAACAGTGTGTTAAAATCTGTCAGAAGACCAAGAACATTCAATATGAACGCCAAATAGATTTCGGTAAACTTATTTTGCATGGTCATCAAAATATCTTCTGCTGTTTTTGAAGGATCTTGAAAGACAGCCAACTATATTTGACAATAAAATTTGAAGACATAATACAGCCATGAAATTTTTCCTTCCACCAAATTTTATCAAATAATCTTGAATGTGTTTCAAAATATATCACACTTTCAAATTTTATTACTAGGGGAATCTAATTTTAATTAGTATTTGAAAATTATTTTCATATTGAGATATTGCTTTTGTTTTTCCATGCAGTCCATTACAGGAAGAAATGTAAGGGATGTTGTAATTTATTTGTGCTTCTTTACTAAATTCAAATTTTATTTATCAGAGATGTTTCCTGCACAATGAAATTTAATGCCTCTTGGTACGTAATATTATGTGCAATATTCACTTAAAATAGCATTCATGCCTAGAAAGCTTCTACATAAATTAATTATCTTTATGACCTACTTCGTTTCCAGCAATTGTTCGTTATTTTAGAGTTTCTTGACATCCATTTTTGTCATGCATGATTCTGATTGGCTAAGACCATCAAACTTCAAAGAAATTTTAGAACCGGTCCAATCTTCAAATGTGGAAACTGAATAATTTATGCACAAGAAAAAAAAAAAAAAAAATCCTTAACAGAATAAGGTACAAACTGTATTAAAAGATTTTGAAGATTTTTTTTAAATAGTAAGGTTCTTGGTTTCAAGAATTCTTATTAAATTATTTGGTAATTTTTTTTATCAGTCTTTTTACTTGATTTTTGTAAAACTTATTTTATGAAAAGTTTAGAATTCTAAAGTCTGTAACGTTCTTAATGGCTGGATCCTCACAACTGGCACTGTACCGTCCCTCAATAACTACTTTTAAATATATTTGCACCAACTAGCATGGGTAGGTTTGCTACCCTCTCCACAATAAAAGATTTTTGTGAGCAACTGTTTGGCAAGTAGCTGTGGCAGGTGCAATGCAGTTTGTTGTGAGGTGTCAACTTGCTCACACAAGATTGCCACCCATATTTTACTATTTTCCTATGATACCTGGCCTTCCCTGGTGGTCCAGATTGCAATCAGACTGCCTCCTGGAGGTCCTGATTTTCTGTGATGCGAAACACATCCTGTGGCCACCCAGCTCCCCCCGTACCTTGCAGTACAGCCATTTATTTTGCCTTGCATCTTGAATTACGTCTTACACACACACATATTGTCTTTCTCATATAGGCCTAACACCATTAAGAATCCTTATATTAATTATTCCATATGATTACATATAGGTAATTACAATGAAATAGTTATGTCCACTCTGGGAAAAAGGGACAAGGTTCTCTTTACACCAGACTGCACAATAAAACAATAAAGTACTACCTTCAGTGTGGGGTGCCCGTAACAAGTCTGAGAGGTTTGCTAGTGATCTGATATCGAACACTGCTGATGCTGAATTGATGTATTGACTCATGATAGTTGTAACAAATTGGTTTTGTAAACAACACTATATAAACAAAATCTCAACCAAGTGGACTTGCAGCATTAACTACATGTTTAGAATGCTTTACTACTTTTATCTGTCTGTCAGTCACAAGACAACGTTCTGAATATGATTTACTGCTGGTCATGTGATAGATGGACAGATGGATGCTGTAGCTTGCTGAAAATCCACATAACCCATAGGCAGTTTATTTTGTAATGATAATCTTACTTATTTTAAAAAACAAAAGTCTAGGCACACTCACAGGATACATCTTTTCGCAGTGCAGTTAAAAAATTAAAATACATGTTTTGTTATTAGTGAGATAGATAACTTGGTTCATGTATGCTTCGCTAGGTTTATGATCTATTGGTACTGCTACCTAGCATCAGAAGTCCCTCTAAATGAGGCAGGATTTATTCCAGTTTACAGATGTGTCACAGTAGTCCTTATGGTGAAGTAGTTTGCTGCAAGCCAAACAAGTTTTGAGAAATCCTGTATTATAGAAATGAATGATGCTATAATTTTTATCACCTGAAATTCCTTACTACATGTTCAGACACTACCAATGCTGGCACTGTACTTGTCAAAGCGAGTGCTGGCTCTTCACAGACCAGTAATGCATTTGTGCCTCGTGTTAGCTAATGTGCGTATGGTTACAAAATGTTACTTTATCAGTATATAAGGCACATATTAGAAGCTTGTTGTTGATAGTTGCTTTAACACTTCTACAGAAATTGATCCATTGTTGGAAAATGTTTTCTGTGTAGCTCCTTTGTCAGAGATAATGCATGTGTGCTGGCTTTTTTTTGGTTTGTACTCTATCTTTTTTTTTTGTAAAAATTTCTATGTACAAGAGAGTCCTGCTAATCTGAACTTCATTAATTTGAATATCTGGATAATCCGAACAAGTGTGTGAGGATAAATACTGTAATATTTAACAATAAATACATAATCAAATTTCAATTAATTTTTGCATTATAATAAAGCAGTGAAGAGTGCTACAATGTATAGAAATACATTATATATTATTTACAGCACAGTACACTACTTGTAAACATTAGTTGTTAGGCATTCTCATAAAGTCTGTAAGTTTTTTTATGTTGCAATAATGTAAATATGTTGGTTGATGCAATATTCCGCCACCATCTCATTAACATCACATCAGCTGGTGTAGCGGCAGCCTATTGCTCAACATAGCGTGGGGAGAGTTCAAGGGCAGCCAAGGCGTCTGCATGTGACACAAGTTGCTCCTTATCACCACCTGCCACGTCGTGGTCACTTTCCTCCACATCACACCCGGATTCTTGCTGAGTAACGGCAATCCCTCGTCTGTTATGCTTTCACGATTTCCACTATCTGCTGCCATCCACTCACTAATGTCATTTTCATCCACCTACCAACCTTACCCAGGAATCTGTTGAACAAGCTAAAGATTTTCTGCTTAATTTTTTTGCTCTGGAATTTCAATTAGTGTAAGAGTCTGCCATATTTTTTCCAAGACTTCCTTAAGCACTGTTCATCTACACAGTCCCAGGACTCAGCAGTTTAGTAAACCACATTGTTCATGTTAACAGTTTTTATTTTTTTAAGTAACGAAAGTGAACTGTCACTGCCATTTATAAGGTACCTGAGAAATATTTTTATAGCCAAGTTTTATATTTTGCAATACTCCTTTATGCATTGGTTGCTCTAAATGAGTCACATGGAAGGGGTGGGGGTGGAACTGCCCTGATTTGAATTCACCACAGGTTAGTTCACTCACTTCTAGATGAGATGGAGCATTGTCGATCAGGAGAAATCCTTGAACTGGCAAACCATGTTCTTCATTAAAACATGTCACTGTACAAACAAACTCTAAGTGAAAAACTATTCTTTAAAAAGTTTCCCATCTATTCAAGCTTTATTTTTATTCCTGTAATAAATGGGAAGAGTTTTCATGTTGAGTGTTTTTAAATGCTTGAGGAACTTGTGATTTCCTGCAGTATTACTGCATGCCAATTAAGTAACATGTCCTTTATTAATTTTGAAGTCCAGAGCACAAATTTCTTCTTAGGATGCTAGACTTTTTGTCGGTAGTGCCTTGAAATTTAAGCCGGTTTCGTTGGCACTGTAAACTTCTTGGGGACAGTAATTCCTTGTTGATATCAAATTGGCTAACTTGTGTATGTATTCTTCAGCTGCAGCATGATCAGCTTATAACTGCTCCCTCGTTATTGTTGACTGACGAATCCCGTGACGTTTCTTCCATCTGTCTAACCAGCCGATGCTTGCTGTGAACAAAGAATTATCACCATTTATTGAGGTGTAAAACCTTCTCTTGAATAAGCGGTCCACTTAAAGGCGCACCATTCTGTTTCTCCTGTGAAAACAACAAAAAAAGGGCTTCGTATACCATGTCAAATTGTGACAGTTTTGATGTTTGTTGAACTGCAAGTGTTTTTTCTGACGATGTTGCACCAAACTGTTTAAGCTTGGCTCAATTCTTCTTCCAATCACTAAGAGTGGCTTTCCGTTCACCGAATTCCACAGGAAATTTTGTTGCACTCTCGCATTGTCTACACACGCTTCAAAACTTCTAGTTTTTCATTGAGGGTATATGTAGTATGTTTCCATCTTGTTAGACGTTTTGAAACCATTTAAAACACAATTGCGTAAAATTGCTCGGCACCCAAGCAGTGTTTGCAAGCGAACTGAAACAATTCCAGCAGTCAACTGAACTAAGACAAAGAGAGTGCATGTGCAATGACTCACCACTCAAGCAGTGGTGCTCTAGGTACTGTTAGTCACCATTTGCCATTACTTTATGATGTGCATGCATATAAACACTCGTCAGCATGTTACATGTTACAACAAACTTTAAATTTTCTGCTTGGTACTGCATTATAGTAAGGCTATTGGTTAATTCGAAAATCTGATAATCCAAACAGGCCTTGGTCCCAATTATTTCATATTAGCAGGACTCTACTGTAACTATTATATATATATATATTTTTAATGTACCATTTTGTACAACTGATAATTCCAGCACACTTGTGTAAAGTGTAAGTTTAAATAAATAAATAAATGCTGTTGCAAAATGTGTCTCACAATCATTTGGCTAAAACTAAAAACAACAGTACCTATTCGTTACATCCTGTCATGAATAATGGAAACCAGGCTAATTGTTTTATTACTGAACAAATTTAAGATATTAAATTTAATGTTTTGTAAATTTAGAACAAATACTGGGTGTACTTGGGTTATGTGTGCAGGTTTGTGAGCCTATTAGCTTTCAAGAAAAGGTATTTTGAATATTGCATTGAAATGTTATAAGATTGACATTTATTTTTGCTGGTGCTTCTTCTTTTGTTAACAAAAATGCCACAGTATTAATAGTATGTACATGTTACAAAATAATGCTAAATAGTTTAAGTTTTATAAGTTTTGGGAAGTCGGCGTGAATTTTTGGAAAAAATATTTGGGTAACTTAATTTGTTTTATATTTTGAACTTCTTACCTTTATTCTTAATGCGCTGATGCTTATTTGCTTCTCCACCTAACATTATAATTTTCATTCACCACTAATTGTTAAAAATTGTTGGAAAAATATACTGTTTAATAAATTTAATTGTTTTTGTATAATGCCAAGGGATTTTCAGACTTTCGACTTTAGACTTAACTTATGGTTATTGGGATCAAATGATTAAATTAAATTTTTAGTTTTAGAAGTTTTTTTAAAATAACATTTAGGTTTTAGGATGTGCATATGGTTGTGAGGAAAATTTTCTACAAACGGTAACTTTTTTGTTTAAAAAAACGGTATCACTCTGTGCCAAATATATGTTGAATTTGTTCTTTTTTAGGGGAACAGAGATACAAACCCAGGACATGGTGCCAATATGTCTCAGTATTTCCACCCCTCGATGTTGGAGGACCCATGGGCAGATTTAGAGTCAAAACAAAGTTCTAGCATTGGTGGCAGGAGCGTTGGTGACAAACTGTCATTTGCTAGCGAGAACAGTACCAATCTGAGCACGGCACTCAGTGACGCTGAGGAGACAGTTGACATTCAGGAGGGGGAAGGACACATTTCCAGTAGTGAGGGCTTAGCGTAGCATGTTTCAGTTCCAGTGCTCATGACTTGCACCTTAAAGTGTTCTGTGTGTGATCGGCAGAGAGGCGCTGACAGTGTTTGCAGGTTCACAGAGTTCTGTGATTGTGCTGAAAATTTGATCAATCATTGGTGTATAATGCAGCATTTGTTCTGTATTTTGAAATGAAGGTTTTGACATATTTGTACATAAATTATGTATTAATAATTAATTTAAACTGTTTTGATATTGAAATATATACATATTTTTTTTACTCACAAATAACTATGTCCTCATTCAATAAATGGTTTTGTATGTTTTGTGCTGAACTTTGTGTATAAAGTATGCGCTTCAGGTGGGGATAATTATTTACAGTCTGGTTATCTAAAACAACGGAATAATAAAAAAATTAAATGATTGGTGTGAAGAAATGACTTTTGTGCAAAACAATTAGAATGACAGACATGGGTAATTTAGTTTTAAAAATTAACTGAAGTTAAGTTGAAGGTAGTTTGCCAAGAATTTAGTTAGTGTGCCAAGAAATTAATAGTGTCTGGATTAAGTAACTGATTGAAAGTTCATGATTAGAAAAAAATTAGCTAAGTGAGTTGAAAAGTTAGTGCCTGGAAAAAGTAATAAGAGTAAAAGTTAGGAAGCCATTTTCTGTTGAAAGCATTTTTTAGTGTTTTGGAAAAAATAAATACAGTAAATATAATATTTCAGTAAAAAAAATGTACAGTGTTTAATATTTTAGCAAAAAGAATAAACATGAAACCACCATTTGTTGTGTTGTTTTCACTCTTCTACTCATGTAAAAGGAAACGTCATAAATATGATAGTACAAATAAAAACTGTACATTATAAAACATAGACTGAGCTTTCAGTCATAGATAAAATATTATGGAGATGTGCATTTGAATGCATTCAAAAATCTCATATCCTTACCAAAACCATTATGAAATTTGTGTGTGCATAAAATTAACCTATAATATAACGTAAAATAAGTTTGCAAAAAAAAATTAACTATAGTAGCGGCTTTGTAACTTAGGACTAAAGAGCTCTGCCAGTGTTTGGCCACTTCTCCCCAGCAAAGGAGACACTTGGACGAAGGGTGCATGGCAGGTAGGAGGCGGTCGCTGCAGCTCCATTTCAGACCCTCTCCTTATCCTTAGTTCTGGATAGTATTAACTTACAACTTACAACTTCAAACTTACTCCTGCTGGGGTAATTTACTATGTTACTTGAATTAAAAACAAGTTGCAATGTGCAAACCACGCACTGTTTTGTTGCGTACCTGAGACAGATAAGCAAGTGTTGAAGATCAAGATACGAATACAATGAATATAGTAGGTATTCACATTGCTCTACTCTAAAATGAGCTCTGAGATGACAAACTTGTGATATAACAATACTTGATATTAAAGAAACGATTTAGAAATTTCAATGTAACAAGAAATATGATATGGATGAGCAATAGTAATTACAGGAAAAATTTATTCAATGTATTATAGCAAGAAGCACTTGGGCGCACGATTGATCAAAACTCAGCTTTGTGATCATAACACTTTACATTTACCACTCGTAACACTTTCAGTCCTTTCATATTATATCAGACAATCTTAGTATAAGATACTGCACATGGCAACACTAGACCCGGCTGCCCCTTTTCCAGCTACATGTGTTGGGTGGGGTTGGTGCATTTTGAGTAATTTTGTCTTTCTTTTTCACTATGGTAGGCAGGGCTAAGTCAGTTCATAGGTCAGTGCTACTATAGTTTATGTTACTAGTTACTTGGTTGGACAACTAACAAGTTTAAAATATTGCTAATAAGTAACTTTTTAATTGGTAACAAATTAGTACCCACATCTGGAACTATACTATATTTTACAAAATTTGGTAAGAGAATATTGAATGGACATAATGTGATCTAAAAGCTTTGGTACAAAATATATGTCTCATATTATTGTGTTTAGAGACTTGATAGTCACCTGTTATTTTGTAGGAAAAAAAAGAGTTTTTATTTTTTACAATAATATGCTTGAAGTATTTATAGTTTTTAACAAATTTTGGGAACCACTGTGCTATGTGTATTCATTACATTTTAAAATAGCTGCATTTGGTACCTGAGTAGTATAAATTCAAATAATAATTTTTATTGGCATGTTTAATTTTTAACATCCATTTCAAATGCTGTAATAAAAATTTCAAAACCCAAAGAAACTAACTGTGATAACCTTAATACCAGTACATGGTGCTCACCTTCAGTGTCGTGCAAAGTGTCAGGCAAAGAAATATGAAGATGGTTTTTGTAACTCATTTGGTTTCACTGAGGTTTCTGTGTATGCAGTAATTTAATTTTTGCCATAAAATTTTTTTTTAAAATTAATTTTGCTTCCAAGAAAATTTAATTACTAGCATAAATTTCTGTGGTAAAAAATGCATGGCGAATTTGTTGCCACCTTCATCTGCAAAGTAAAGCTGACTTATGTTTCTGTAGGTAGCATGAAATTTAACTTCATTCCATTTAAGTTTACAAAAATAGTATTGTTAATCAATTTAGTTATAAATTACGCTTAAGTTAATTTCAAGATGCTGTATTTGAAATCATTTAGTGCCAAAATAGTTGCTAAAATTCAATTATTGTCCCATTTATTACTAAAATTCACACCTGCAGAAAGAGACTAGAAACTGATTTGCTGATAGTTAAAAAAAAAAAAAATACGGTTTAAGGCAATATTGCTCAGGTGAGACTGTATTACATGTTGAATATAGTTGTGTCATGAGTAATTAGTATGCTTATTAATTTTTTCTGTAGCATCTAATTGCAAAATGTGTATGTGCATATGTGTGTGCATGTATCAAGTAATACTGGCGGCTGTAATGTTTTCAGTGTACGTTAGAAGCAACATTAATGCCTTTATTCTTTGACACATTACAAAGATTTGAAACAGCAGAAAAGGGCAGTTTTTTCTGTCTTAAGAGGATGAGGGGCATAAATTAACTCCAAATACGTCAATTAAAGTCTATAAGTTTTTGGAACGCAACATAAGAAAAAAAATCACAAAATGGCAATTGTACGTAACAGGTTTTGCTGGATTTGTGAGCAAAATTTTGCAATATTGTTGCATTTATTGAGCATATTATCTTGCACCACGATAAAATATGAAAATTTACTGCATCAGAAATAGCCGAGTAGTAAATACCTCACTGTGGTAAAAAAAAAAATTTTCTTGCAGTTAAGTTAGTAAAAACAATTCTGTGGGATTGACATTTCTTAATTTTTCTTTATTGGCATCCATAAAATTGTGAAATTTGAACCTCCATAGCGTTAATTTATGTTCCACTGCCTGCTTAGCGAGTTAAACAAAATTATCCATCTGCAACAACTCTTAACAGACAGTGTTCAAACAAGCATCATGAACATGGAAAACAGGAAGAATATACACCAGTGATTGCAGTTTGGTAAGTAATATTTTCAATTTAATGTTGGTGCTGTAAATTGTTATAGTTATATAAAAGTAGTGTCTATGTCAATAAATATAAATCAACCACTGCTCTCCTATCAGGGAAAATACCATTTGTAAACAACATAACCTTGGGCAGAGAGTGATTTTTGATATTTGGTTGTTTCAATTTGGTTTATGAACATATGTACTGTGATGCAAAATAGCCTATCATACAGTGGTATAAACTGAATGAGTTTCACTGCAAATAAATAAAACTGGGCATATAAGGTAATGAATTTTTATTTAGTTTACTTTGTAATTTTAAGTATTGGTGGAGTATTTTGGGCAGCAACACCTGGATTATATTTCTCCTTTCATTCCATGTTTCTAGCACTGAAAATCAGTGACTCATCTGATGACCCATTAAGGAGTGGGTTACTTTAGTGGTGTGGGTACAGTGCATTACAGTGAAACTGCATGCTTACTAGTAAGTATTAAGTTTTAATGNTCCATAGCGTTAATTTATGTTCCACTGCCTGCTTAGCGAGTTAAACAAAATTATCCATCTGCAACAACTCTTAACATGACAGTGTTCAAACCAGCATCATGAACATGGAAAACAGGAAGAATATACACCAGTGATTGCAGTTTGGTAAGTAATATTTTCAATTTAATGTTGGTGCTGTAAATTGTTATAGTTATATAAAAGTAGTGTCTATGTTAGCTTTGTCAATAAATATAAATCAACCACTGCTCTCCTATCAGGGAAAATACCATTTGTAAACATGTATTGGAACCCGTCAGAGTGATTTTTGATATTTGGTTGTTTCAATTTGGTTTATGAACATATGTACTGTGATGGAAAATAGCCTATCATACAGTGGTATAAACTGAATGAGTTTCACTGCAAATAAATAAAACTGGTCATATAAGGTAATTAATTTTTATTTAGTTTGCTTTGAAATTTTAAGTATTGGTGGAGTATTTTGGGCAGCAAAACCTGGATTATATTTCTCCTTTCATTCCATGTTTCTAGCACTGAAAATCAGTGACTCATCTAATGACCCATTAAGGAGAGGGTTACTTTAGTGGTGTGGGTACAGTGCATTACAGTGAAACTGCATGCTTACTAGTAAGTATTAAGTTTTAATGNAGGGTTACTTTAGTGGTGTGGGTACAGTGCATTACAGTGAAACTGCATGCTTACTAGTAAGTATTAAGTTTTAATGCTTCATTTTTAAATGTCAGGACTTAATGGATATTCTTTATATCTAATTTTTTAATTTCCTGATACTCTATTAAGTGTTTGTATTAATGCTCCATTATTAACAGTTTCTAGAATAATCTCATTTTAACCAGTGTAAAATCAAGCTTCATGGGAGGTGCTGAAGCCCCCTGACACCCCTACCCTTCTCCCATCACCTGGAACCACATCTGTTGCAAATATCATCTTCCTGCCTGATATCCTTAGTTGCACAGTTATGTGCATGACTCATTCCAAAATTACACTGTATGTATTACATATGGAAAACTTACACTTAACATATGGAAATACAAAAATGCTGAGAAATATTAAACTGAGCATTAATACAAATAGACAAAAGCAAACTAGAGTTCAGTATAAAGATAGGCAATCATAAGTTTGAGAAGCTCCCAATAAGGAAGAGCTCAATTGGCTTTTGTAAACATAATTTATCCAACCACTTTTCACATCATGTACTCATTCCTTGTAATAATTACCAATTACACTTCTTAATTTTAGTTGTTTAAATCCTAGAATATGTTATTGTAGTCGTATTATATTTTCACATTTGAAGTTTTACCATTGATGTGGGCTGGTAAGGTTTTCCTCCCTGAACGCCCTTGCGATGGCACAATGCTGCTGACCGACGGGTCGGAATCCTATCTGGAATTTGCTGTTTTGGGACAAATCTTTCTGGGTGAGGGTTTGGGAAGAAGGCCATCGTTTGTGCCGGTTCACCCTGTCCCTCTTGCACAAATGTACCCATATGCAATGCTAGCTTTCAGCGGTGTATGGCTCATCACTCAGGTTTGTTAAAGGTATGGAGAGCTCTAAAATAATGTAAGGAAAATGGCACCGTTGCTCACTTCATGTTGCACTTCTGTGTCCCAGAATGTTTACAGAAGTAGGACACCATAAGAAAATTAGAACAGTATTAAATATTTTTAATGAACACCAGGCATGTGTGCATTGTGTCATGCTATGCCACTGACATTGAGTAGTGTGAATGGTATCTTGGAACACATGCTGTTCACCACGGAATACAGTCTGGAGCATAAAATTGAGATGAGTGCCCCTGGATTGCAAGATATTTCTTTCCTGTCACTTCATACATAAATACATGCATACATCTATCCACGTTTTGAATGCCTCCAGAAACTGTTATATATAACGAGATAACAATTACATTGAATGTTCCAGTAAAATGTGAATGTTGTGTTTGTTTGCATATATATTTGGCAAAGAAACTGGAATGTTAGAGGCTGAAATGAAATTGTGTGAGCTAATGGTTTATGTCGTGAATTTTATATGAAAATTATTTGAATGCTTGGAAATTAGTTCACATTTGATAGAATGTGACATTGATCAGTAAAGTGAAAATTAAACTATTAAGTCTCTGCACTGAGTATAGTTATGTTAGTATTCACCAGAGCATATTAAAAACTATGTGTTTCATTGGCAGATGCATTATGCAGCTCGGTAATGATAATCACATATTTTCAGGAAATGGCAAAACATTGTGACTTGGCAGCCACCAAAAGTGGCGACTGGAAATTACAGCTCAGTTCGCTCAATCGGTAGAGACATGAAACGTGAAAGGTGCCAAATAAAAATAAATTCAATTCAAGTCTCGGATTTGTTACTCTTTACTTTTATTTATCATTCAAATGAAACAGTTCACATACAATCTTCAAGTATGCNGGATTTGTTACTCTTTACTTTTATTTATCATTCAAATGAAACAGTTCACATACAATCTTCAAGTATGCAGAGTCACAAATAGTTAGTTTCACCTGACAAACAAAAAAAGAGCAGCGCTGCAGTAGTTTATTTCTTATTCACGTCATTCAAAGCTTGCATCGCATGAGGAATTTACGAAGGCAGGAGGGACGTCAGTTCTCTCCTGGCACCCTAGCAACCTCCCACACCGGCGGAGAAATAATTGAGCAGGATAAAGTTTGCCGGTGTAGGGGTTATTTACCACGCTTGATGCATCTTCTTCTAGAGCTGGTCCTGCACCGTTCTGCAAGCGGGCGGTAGGCACACAGGGTATTAGTCATCCCGTACATACCCCCACTCCTCACCCCAGGGTGCCAATAATGTGACCAAATAAGGGTATGGCGTGGGCCGGAATCCCTTTCCCACGCCATGTCAAACTGCTTAGTAGTAAAAATATAATCAAACTTCTAGAACAAATACTGTCTACTGCAGTTGAAAGTTTCTATCTGTAAATGCTGACGCTAACAAAAGCTAAGATTTCCGAAAAAGCAAACACATGACCGATAAACATTCAACCATGGCAATAACTTTGAATCCTGATATAATATTACAAAGCCTTGCAAAATGAAAGGAAATTAACCAAGTATCCTGATAATTATTATTACCGCGTCATTACAACATATCTGCGATATGTATTACTTTAACGAAGGAATATGAATCACTTTTTAGTCGGTAGGGATAGTAGGCGAATTAATATTTTTGTAACTTTTTACTTGTTTACTATCAAATTTTTTTATTGATTTTCGTTACCAGAAGTTTATTAAAGTCCAATTGTATTTATTATTACATTTATCTATCTCAGCATTTCCTTGTTTTTCATAATCCAAACTATCGTTTTACCGGCATTTTTAAGTCACTTTTTCTTTCGGGAAGCGTCTACAAACACACCATATCCTGTCTTGATACAATACTATATAAGGTATTTGCTTGATTTTACACAGCAGAATTGAATTATATTTGTTTGAGTAATTAATGGGGGAAAACATTTACACACTGTCAGCTAGAAATCGTCAGTATTCATAAACTTTACGTTTGGTTTTACTGCAGTCAGTCTTATCAGCAAATGCTGTTTATATACTCTATAGCAGTACACATTTCCGCCGCTAGATGTCAGCCACCTTGCTCAAAAACGTGAATACGTGCGTGCTAAAAACTTTACAATTAATAACAAATGTGAAAAGTTATCTAACTCATTTGATAGGTATTAGTTCAGTGTTTCATGTAGTACTAAATTATATAGCATATTTTTCCCCATAAAACCATTTGTTGTAAATTCAGATTATTATCTTTAGCAAATTTATGCATTTCATTTAGCTTCAGTGAGAAACACGTGCGTTGTCTCCTGGTTACTGTTTTTCAATCATTATTTCACTTCAGTTACACTTTATAAAGTACATTATGATTGTGAAATTAGTTTTAAAACAAAGTTATGACCAAATGAAACTATCTAGTCTTAAATGCCCATGACCATTTTTGCCTCTCACATCATATCCTGTTGTCATTACACAAACTTGATGTGAGCTTGCATGTTGCCTTTATGTACATTAGTTATGAAGCGAGTTGTTTATAAAAGAATTCTTTTAATGTTGTGGGCACTGAAAGTAACTCTGTAAGAACAAATTCTGATTAGTGTACTAAACCATGTTGCTTAGGTAGATTTTATAAAATATTTACAACTTTTCCAAGTATAACATATAATTAGAAAAGTAATATACAATGTTGGATTTACACTCTCACATTCACGTTGTGATGGTGTCTCATTGAACGAACACCTGTGATTTATGGTCTATGTGAAATTATGGGGGAGAAGGTGACGTCAACCTTATCTGGGTGTNCATTGAACGAACACCTGTGATTTATGGTCTATGTGAAATTATGGGGGAGAAGGTGACGTCAACCTTATCTGGGTGTATGGCGCCCCGTTATACCGCTCTGGCTAGAGTGAACACGAACAGTACTGGCACTCACTGGATGCTGCACACTGCTTACTGAATGTCCAAGATCATAGTGATTTGTGAACTCCACACGTCGGTCAATCTGTCATTTCTCCCTCAGTGTTGTTTGTGGTGGTTTCCCAGATCTTTTGTGCCATTTTAATGCATCCAGCATAGTGTAAAAGCAGCCTTTAGAGGACACCCTTTATTAGGAAATATAGTCCTGTGAAATTAAAATAAAATTTTTTGAATGAGTAAAAAATTGGTTCAAAATTATGGTCTACCTTTTCTATGCTGGAACTACAANAAAATAAAATTTTTTGAATGAGTAAAAAATTGGTTCAAAATTATGGTCTACCTTTTCTATGCTGGAACTACAAATGCCGCTGAATGGCAGTGTTACATGTAGCAACTGTTAAGTAGGCACGCACATATAGCACGAACACAAGAAATCGCTTTTCACCTGTCAACCCTTGTCAAAGCCAGTTTTTGTATAGTAGCAGCAGCACGACTTCTTCCCTTTCCCTAACCAATCTCCGCTACAGCCATTTCCAGCTGCCTTATTAATGGAATTCGCAGGATGCGTGTTTAGAGATGCGAGACAAGTTAAACAGAACATCTATCTTTCTCTCATTCGCACGTCTTTACTGCTATGAAACTAAAATACACAGGAACTGAAAATTTTTCCCCTGTGAACTATTACGGTTCAACCACTGAACCACAATACTTTTGCACATATAATTTTGCATTGCTAGCAAGGACACCTGATTTCACAAACTTTGCAATTAACAGTATTGTCAAACAAACTAAAACTAATTAATGCAGAATGGTAACAAAATGCAAACTGTAACAGAACACCAACTGTAGCTACTTAAAAAAACTGATCAATATTTGTTTTTTTTTTTTTTTTACAGTTAAAAACAAACATACCTCACGTCCACTTTGTCTTGCAAAGTTAACCGTTTTCGTTTCTTAGACATGTCTCACCAATACACACACATACTGTAAATACTGACTTTCATTCCTGCTAATCACTCGACATGTCTGAAAGTGCCGGCCAGCCAGAAGGGGAGAGGAGATTAGCGGCCTGCCGTGGCATGCGCTCGAGCAGGGGTATACAGTTCGGTGTTGTGGTTAGGCCCATTCTCCAATGCACGGATACTAAGAAAACACTCGGAACACGTAAACGGAATGAGCGGACTACTCAAAATTAATTTTTAACTATTCTACAGTACAAAGAAACATACAGTCCTGCAACTTACGAAATCGAGAATAATCAGCTGTTGCAAATTACTGATAAAAGGTTTTATTATGTACATAACTCATTTTGTATGTTTTTACATTGTTTAACACTGCATAAATACTACTGCCAAACTATGTGCACGTGTTTATTAAAACAAAAATGTTAATAGTCGTTGCAAATCCATGCACTTGTGGCCGTGTATATCACATTGGCCACGAAAACGAATATCAACAAACCAAATACTCAGTTCCTATTGGTTACACGTATTCATGGACACAGAAGAGTTGGGAGTTGCAGAACTTTCTTACATGTATCCGTATGTTATCCGTCAGTGTTGCCAACGTAGGCGATTTTTCGCCATTTAGGCTACTCGGATTGGAAATCGGCGACAAAAAAATCTTAAAGGCGACTGGTCGCCTTATAGGCTACTCGAAAAAGATGAAATTTACTTTTAGTTAAATGATCGTATCACAACACAAATGTGCATAAGCAAAATAAAAAAATATATACCCACGAAAAAAGTATAGGAAAATCAAGATAAAAAAGATGGCAACACCCAAGCAATCAAAGCCCCTTATGGGGCATAAACAGGTAGCTATAACGCAACCAAATTTAAGATGCAATCAAGATAAATCATTCGCTTCGCTGTTCATAACCATTGTAATTATATGGTATTCCTTAACGACGATTGGAAGGGAGAACTTCAGTANACTTTGCAATTAACAGTATTGTCAAACAAACTAAAACTAATTAATGCAGAATGGTAACAAAATGCAAACTGTAACAAAACACCAACTGTAGCTACTTAAAAAAACTGATCAATATTTGTTTGGGTTTTTTTTTACAGTTAAAAACAAACATACCTCACGTCCACTTTGTCTTGCAAAGTTAACCGTTTTCGTTTCTGAGACATGTCTCACCAATACACACACATACTGTAAATACTGACTTTCATTCCTGCTAATCACTCGACATGTGTGAAAGTGCCGGCCAGCCAGAAGGGGAGAGGAGATTAGCGGCCTGCCGTGGCATGCGCTCGAGCAGGGGTATACAGTTCAGTGTTGTGGTTAGGCCCATTCTCCAATGCACGGATACGTAAGAAAACACTCGGAACACGTAAACGGAATGAGCGGACTACTCAAAATTAATTTTTAACTATTCTACAGTACAAAGAAACATACAGTCCTGCAACTTACGAAATCGAAAATAATCAGCTGTTGCAAATTACTGATAAAAGGTTTTATTATGTACATAACTCATTTTGTATGTTTTTACATTGTTTAACACTGCGTAAATACTACTGCCAAACCATGTGCACGTGTTTATTAAAACAAAAATGTTAATAGTCGTTGCAAATCCATGCACTTGTGGCCGTGTATATCACATTGGCCACGAAAACGAATATCAACAAACCAAATACTCAGTTCCTATTGGTTACACGTATTCATGGACACGGAAGAGTTGGGAGTTGCAGAACTTTCTTACATGTATCCGTATGTTATCCGCATCCACATGCATCATTGCCTATTGAACACTGAGTGTATTATGTGCTCTGCTTCCGTGATCCGTATCCATGTCATTGTAGAACGGGCTTTACCGGTGAGAGGTGTACAACCTTCTCAGCCCGCACGGAACTCACTGTTTTAGCACTCATTCATGTAGTTTTAGTTTGGTTCTCTTGTAGTTACTGTCCATCATTAAGCTCAAATGAAGTGTCCACATACGTCATTTAGAATGTCCGTTATTAGGAATATTACCCCCCATAAGAGTCTATGGTTTTTCTGCCGGTGGTTTGAAAAATATTTCATAACCATGAATACCCGAGATGAAATTTTTAGTGCACAGTCCCCAAGGTGAGGTCTGTGAGACCTGTCAAAGTATTTTGGTTTAAAAAAAGCACTTAATTTTTTTTTTTTAACTGACGGATTATGTATACTCAATATTTTTAATCTTATCTCTTCATATTTGTTCCAATAATTATGATTCTATGAAAAGTGTATCAAATAAATTTTAAATGACTAAATAATTCAATTTTTAAAAATATATTGCACAGAAGTAAAATTAAATAAAAATTGAATATAGCAAACTGAGATAAATTATTTTCAATTTTACATAGACTCTTAAAAATAGAAAATGTATAATATAAAATTTAAAAACAAAATCACAAATAGTAAATTTGGCTATAATTGTCAAAAAATTTTCATAAAATGTTGCAAAATATATATGAAATAGCTTAATTATGTTTTAAAACATGCCATTACTTTTTTTACAAAGAACATAAATAAAATTTTTGTGGAATGGTAACATTTAAACTTTTTCATTACAATGCAGGCACATTTTTTTAGTGCATACATTCCAAACTCAAACTCGCAGGTTTTTTGCACAAGTAGCATAGGTAACTTGCTTTCCTTTTCTTCGTAGGATCACATGAGTGGTATGTTTTTCTCCTCTCAAGTTTTTCTTCAGTGGTGTTAGAAGTGACACTTTCAACAGGGATACCCAGAACTCTTTGAATGCAAGCTCTCTGTTCAGTGGCAAGTGTACATCATTACATATTCTTTCCATGTGAGGCTTCACAAGAGTACATGCTAGTGTTTTTACAAAAGTAAGCTGAGAAACTTCTTCATTTTCTACGTAGGACACCAGGGTAATGTCTTTTGTGAAGCTGAACAGAGTAAACCCTTCCACTCGAGACTGTGCTGGTAGAAATTCATTTGGGATTTCTCTTTTGTTTTTTCTGGTAATACCTATGTATGCAAGTCCTTTAGTGCGTAATGCATTCACCAGTTCAACTGAAGTAAACCAGTTGTCACCAGTCACATTTCTATTCATGCCTTGAATTTCTGTTGACAACAGCACAACAGCTTGTGTCGGCTTAGAAAAACTCTGGTCTTCTGGAGGGAGGGATGAGACATCAGAGTTTTCGTCAACATGTATAAAGTCATTGTGAAAATAATGTGTCTTGGCATCTACAAGACACATGAGCTTGATTCCTCATTTATTAGGTTTACTGGGCATGTAAACTTTGAATTTGCAACACCCTCTAAAACTTATAAGCATTTCATCTACACAAGCACAAGATCCAAGGCTATATAGAAACTGGCAGTTTGTCACAAACTTGTCAAAAATTTTTGCAATGGGGGCATCCTGACGGATATTTTTGCTTTCATTTCTATTATCAAGGTAGTCGAACCGCAGGTTTGTGAGGTTAATCTCTTGAACTGATGCCTGCTCATAACACACCTAGCAATGTTCCTGTCACTACCATTGGTTGCAAAAAGAGCTCTAGTGGACTTATGGTTAGATTTGAAAACTGCTGAATAAAATACCAAATTAATAAATGCCTTCAGCTCTGTCACATTTGCCTTTTCTTTTGTGGTTCTTTGTCTATCAAGTTTGACATTTGTCCATTTCAAAATCATTTGAATTATTTAATCATTCATTATCAAATTCCATACAGTTTCAGCATCTGTTTGAACGCCAACACGGGCAGGACCTTGTAATCCAGGGTGCTGCATTATAATGTTGTGTTTCTGTGTTAGAGTTCTAGATGTAAATGGGTTTGCTGCCCCTGTGTACATGTTTTGACTGTAGTAATTTCAAACTGAGTGTTCTGTATCATGTGATGTGGAATCCTCACTGTCACTCATGTTATTTATAGCGTCTTCATCATCTTGCTCTGGTGTGGAACGGTCACTGAGAATGGCAACATCTTCATCACAGTCATCAGCATCATTACAGTCCTCTTCATCGATTTCCTGTAACCACAGACTCGTGATGGCTTAAAAATTGGGATCGTCAGCATGAATTATTTTTCTCACCGCGTGGTCGCGATCCACGACGTTTACTCTGATGTGCAGTCTCAGAAACTGCTTCAAAAGTTTAGCACAGAGCAACGCGTCTTGCCAGGCAGCTGCAGCATAACTGATGTACGTCATGATCTGGGATGTTATGGAAGGAAGGTAGAATGTAGGGGAAGGTTATACGTGACGTGAGTTGAGAAAACAAACATATTAAATAACAAGTTGCTGTCTCAGAGACAGCACCTTGGGTATTGAGGGTTAATAAGAAATGTGAGTTTTTATAAGTGTCTGTTAGGGTAAGTTTCACTGTAAATGTTCTGGCAAATACAGCTGCCTTTCCAGTAAGGGTAAAATCAATTATCTACAGCCATCACTTTTTACTTTTTTATATGTATATATTCAGAGGGGAACATTGTGTCAAAATGGTTTAAAATATGCATTTTTAGGATTTTTCCGGCACAGTTTCCTTAAGAAAGGAGAAAAGCATGANTTTACATTTTATTATGATGGTGGTACGATCTGCATGTAGTTAAAACTCAAGGTTGGCAGCACCGGCACTTTGTTTGTAATACATATGGTGATTTAAGTCAATTTCAGAGAAAATTGTTAATAATTAATTAATATTGTGTTTCTTCAAGAGTGTAAGAAATAATATTTGAAGCAATAGCTTTTAATGTTGTTTCTCTTTTCAGGTATGTAATAATAAACCATTCATTATAATAAGTTACGTATAGTGCGATTTGTGTTTGTAAAATTAGTATTTGTTAGAAATGAATCATAAAAAATAATAAAGAGAAAAGTCTCGTTGTTGTATTGAAACAAAATTATTTCAACATATTACATAAATAATGTTTTGGTTTAAAAGACTTGTACGTATAAGTGTTTTAAAAGTACTGATTTTATTGTATGTACAGAAAGTTATAATATAATTACATAAGTAAATTGTTAAAAAAGTGGTTTTTATTTTACTTTCGGCCTTTGGGCTACCTTATTTCAAATTGGGCTACTTTAGGCTACTCAAGCTTTGAAAACGGGCGACATAAGGTCCCGACTTGTTGGCAACACTGTTATCCGCATCCACATGCATCATTGTCGATTGAACACTGAGTGTATTATGTGCTCTGCTTCCGTGATCCGTATCCATGTCATTGTAGAACGGGCTTTACCGGTNGATTGAACACTGAGTGTATTATGTGCTCTGCTTCCGTGATCCGTATCCATGTCATTGTAGAACGGGCTTTACCGGTGAGAGGTGTACAACCTTCTCAGCCCGCACGGAACTCACTGTTTTAGCACTCATTCATGTAGTTTTAGTTTGGTTCTCTTGTAGTTACTGTCCATCATTAAGCTCAAATGAAGTGTCCACATACGTCATTTAGAATGTCCGTTATTAGGAATATTACCCCCCATAAGAGTCTATGGTTTTTCTGCCGGTGGTTTGAAAAATATTTCATAACCATGAATACCCGAGATGAAATTTTTAGTGCACAGTCCCCAAGGTGAGGTCTGTGAGACCTGTCAAAGTATTTTGGTTTAAAAAAAGCACTTAATTTTTTTTTTTNGCACAGTCCCCAAGGTGAGGTCTGTGAGACCTGTCAAAGTATTTTGGTTTAAAAAAAGCACTTAATTTTTTTTTTTAACTGACGGATTATGTATACTCAATATTTTTAATCTTATCTCTTCATATTTGTTACAATAATTATGATTCTATGAAAAGTGTATCAAATAAATTTTAAACTACTAAATAATTCAATTTTTTAAAATATATTGCACAGAAGTAAAATTAAATAAAAATTGAATATAGCAAACTGAGATAAATTATTTTCAATTTTACNTAAAATATATTGCACAGAAGTAAAATTAAATAAAAATTGAATATAGCAAACTGAGATAAATTATTTTCAATTTTACATAGACTCTTAAAAATAGAAAATGTATAATATAAAATTTAAAAACAAAATCACAAATAGTAAATTTGGCTATAATTGTCAAAAAATTTTCATAAAATNATGTATAATATAAAATTTAAAAACAAAATCACAAATAGTAAATTTGGCTATAATTGTCAAAAAATTTTCATAAAATATTGCAAAATATGTGTGAAATAGCTTAATTATGTTTTAAAACATGCCATTACTTTTTTTTTACAAAGAACATAAATAAAATTTTTGTGGAATGGTAACATTTAAACTTTTTCATTACAATGCAGGCACATTTTTTTAGTGCATACATTCCAAACTCAAACTCACAGGCTTTTTGCACAAGTAGCATAGGTAACTTGCTTTCCTTTTCTTCGTAGGATCACATGAGTGGTATGTTTTTCTCCTCTCAAGTTTTTCTTCAGTGGTGTTAGAAGTGACACTTTCAACAGGGATACCCAGAACTCTTTGAATGCAAGCTCTCTGTTCAGTGGCAAGTGTACATCATTACATATTCTTTCCATGTGAGGCTTCACAAGAGTACATGCTAGTGTTTTTACAAAAGTAAGCTGAGAAACTTCTTCATTTTCTACGTAGGACACCAGGGTAATGTCTTTTGTGAAGCTGAACAGAGTAAACCCTTCCACTCGAGACTGTGCTGGTAGAAATTCATTTGGGATTTCTCTTTTGTTTTTTCTGGTAATACCTATGTATGCAAGTCCTTTAGTGCGTAATGCATTCACCAGTTCAACTGAAGTAAACCAGTTGTCACCAGTCACATTTCTATTCATGCCTTGAATTTCTGTTGACAACAGCACAACAGCTTGTGTCGGCTTAGAAAAACTCTGGTCTTCTGGAGGGAGGGATGAGACATCAGAGTTTTCGTCAACATGTATAAAGCCATTGTGAAAATAATGTGTCTTGGCATCTACAAGAGACATGAGCTTGATTCCACATTTATTAGGTTTACTGGGCATGTAAACTTTGAATTTGCAACACCCTCTAAAACTTATAAGCATTTCATCTACACAAGCACAAGATCCAAGGCTATATAGCGACTGGCAGTTTGTCACAAACTTGTCAAAAATTTCTGCAATCGGGCATCCTGACGGATATTTTTGCTTTCATTTCTATTATCAAGGTAGTTGAACCGCAGGTTTGTGAGGTTAATCTTGAACTGATGCCTGCTCATAACACACCCAGCAATGTTCCTGTCACTACCATCGTTTGCAAAAAGAGCTCTTAGTGGACTTATGGTTAGATATGAAAACTGCTGAATAAAATACCAAATTAATAAATGCCTTCAGCTCTGTCACATTTGCATTATCTTTTGTGGTTCTTTGTCTATCAAGTTTGACATTTGTCCATTTCAAAATCATTTGAATTATTTAATTATTCATTATCAAATTCCATACAGTTTCAGCATCTGTTTGAGTGCCAACACATGCAGGACCTTGTAATCCAGGGTGCTGTATTCTAATGTTGTGCTTCTGTGTTAGAGTTCTAGATGTAAATGGGTTTGCTGCCCCTGTGTACATGTTTTGACTGTAGTAATTTCAAACTGAGTGTTCTGTTTCATTGATGTGGAATCCTCACTGTCACTCATGTTATTTATAGCGTCTTCATCATCTTGCTCTGGTGTGGAATGGTCACTGAGAATGGCAACATCTTCATCACAGTCATCAGCATCATTACAGTCCTCTTCATCGATTTCCTGTAACCACAGACTCGTGATGGCTTAAAAATTGGGATCGTCAGCATGAATTATTTTTCTCACCGCGTGGTCGCGATCCACGACGTTTACTCTGATGTGCAGTCTCAGAAACTGCTTCAAAAGTTTAGCACAGAGCAACGCGTCTTGCCAGGCAGCTGCAGCATAACTGATGTACGTCATGATCTGGGATGTTATGGAAGGAAGGTAGAATGTAGGGGAAGGTTATACGAGACGTGAGTTGAGAAAACAAACATATTAAATAACAAGTTGCTGTCTCAGAGACAGCACCTTAGGTATTAAGGGTTAATAAGAAATGTCAGTTTTTATAAGTGTCTGTTAGGGTAAGTTTCACTGTAAATGTTCTGACAAATACAGCTGCCTTTCCAGTAAGGGTAAAATCAATTATCTACAGCCATCACTTTTTACTTTTTTATATGTATATATTCAGAGGGGAACATGGTGTCAAAATGGTTTAAAATATGCATTTTTAGGATTTTTCCGGCACAGTTTCCTTAAGAAAGGAGAAAAGCATGAAGAGGCATCTGTAGTTTAATCCAATGGCTTTAATCGCATGTAATAATATCCTACTGTTACAAATATAATTTACAAGAAATTGAGCTTCCAGGGAATGCATATTACAACCGTGAGAAGGTGTCGCAATACTTCCTTATGGCCGGACATGACCTTGAGGTGTTTAAAAATTTTGTTACTAGGATTCCCCTAAAGGATGGGATCATCTTGGAATAACTATAACTTTTACAAAAATAATTGATATTGTACAATAGTACCACAGTTGTATGTTAAAAAAGAAAAATACTTAATTTTTATATTTACAGTCTTAAACAAGTAGAGAATTGTAAACATTTTAATGCAGTTCATGTTGTATTACAGTACTCTGTTGGAAAAATTACAAATTATTATATCCCGGACTTCCATTACTGGCATCTTAACTGGCTGTCTCACCAAACCAACTCATTGTACTTGTTAAAAATGTGGACTTCCGTGAAACTCAATATTATTGTTTCTTACATTTTTCATAATGAGTGGATTGTTTTACACATGTTTGACTTGTTACATGTGTAACATACATGCTGTCATCACATTTTATGGAGTGCAATGAATGCTGCTTTTCAAGCTGAGCAGCAAAATAAGAGATCTGCCATATATAGGGCAGTAGCTTACATTGCAGCATACAGGAATTTAGCAGATATGCCTAAATATAACTTACACAGCAACAAATCCAACATATGTTTGGTTTCCTTTGTGTCGAAACTGGCGTAGATTTCTGGACTTAGACAATGGAAATGTGTTTTGTTCTGTGATAACAACCATGAAATTGGCTGTTTCTAATTGAAAATAACTTAAATTGTCTCATGTTTTTATGGTGTGTATTGATCAGACTTTGCCTCCCACCATGGCAAACTATATTTGATTCCTGGGGTAGTGTCGAATCCAGATTTTCACACATGGAAGATATTGTAGATGTTGCCAATGGTGAGTGTGTGTTCTCATGATATACCTGTTTCCTTTATCATTGAATTTCATTACTGCTCTAACTCCACCTCACTTCGCCCTTATTTACTGTGAAGACTTTAAATTGGACAGTATGATCCATAAAATGACAGTTGGTGTCATTCTTCATAAAATTGCTGAAAAAAATTGTTACCGTTATCTAAGGTATCTTAAATTTTTATAGGGTATTTATCTTTATGTTTACAAGTTATTTGTAGTTTATTAGCACTGAAATATGAAGGGTTCTTCCAGAAATAATTATTTTGGTGGTTGGTCTGTTATTGTGTATTAAACTTTGAAAGGTATATGCTATGCACAATAAGACTTAACAGCCAAAAGTGGTGCTTGGTATGTTTATGCATATCTCTGTTTATAGGATGATCCGATCATACAATCATAATAAACCCCTTTTTTTAATGTTTAAGTTCACTGACTAAATTTGACATGAAAAGTTAATTACAAATAATAGGGACTATACAAATGTTGACCTGCTACAATACATTAAGCAAACAACATGTAGGCCTATTTAAAAGTCAATACAAAAGTAAATAATATACTAAACAACATACTAAAAAAAGCACTGTTGAAATATTGAAACTCTAATTCTAGAGTCAAATATGTCAAAATATAGAGTTTCGTTTTCTGAAAGGACTGAAGACTGAACAATTTGCAAAAATATCATTGGGTCCTTCTTAAAACAAAACGTACTGAAATAAGCAACCTTATGTGTAAAAAATTTAGCCAGAAAGACATGTTTAAAATTTTCATTATAAATGTTGACCTGCTACAATACATTAAGCAAAGAACATGTATGTGAAAGTCCCCAAAGAACATATATGTAAAAGTCAATAATAAACTACTAAACATCTGGTGTAAATCAAACACAGCCAAATGCATTGTATAATCCATTCACGGTATCTTCGATACTTTTGAAAAGAACCTTTGAAAAATCACCCTAGGAATTACATGTTCAATTGGTTATAAAAATATATATATATGGAAAAAGGTTTTGTCTTGCTTTTAGCACTGAAGCACTATATAAATTGGTTGTTTTAAGTTTCAAGTATATTTTTTCAATAAATTATAATAATTTGTTAAAAGTCCGTACGAATTAACAACGGATTTTGAAGGGACATGTTGGTTATAGCTGAAAAGAAATAGTTCGTAGGTTAAATATTAATATGTATAAATTTAATGCCGTAATTGTAAAGTTAATATTGCTAAACTATATATTTACATTTTTACGTAGCACTCATGGGTAAAGATTTCACTGTTATTAATTGAAATTAAATAAATTTCAGTGTCTGTCCAGCGGACTCATACACTCCATCTTGTCCGTTTAGGCACGTTGTTTTTTTCAGAAGTATAATCACGCCATATTGGATATTGGAGACGCTGAATTGTGGTTATAAAACTAACGTAACACATTCTTTCAACTTATAAGATAATTCTAGGTTAAGATGTAATTTTAGTATTAGCGTTGTTATTTCTGCACTTTATCAAATAAACGTGCAAAATATAGAAAGGCATTTGAATATTTCCGTTACGTAATTCCCTTCGCAATCCTTAACAGAAAAACATATTTTAAAAGAATAAAAAGGAATCTAATTTTGGTCAATAACTGATAATCAATTATTTTCAAAAGCTTTTTGTGAAGCGTAAGAGATAGCAGCACAGTAGCGTTTGCTTACACGTCTTTCTATTATATCGTCTTTGCGCCGCAGGTAGTGTTGTTTTGATGTTGTGGCAGTGAAGAAGTGCGACAGTTTCTTGATGGAAAAGCGATGTACCTACACCGCAGGTTTAAAAATGAAAGTGATTTTGTTCGCTGAAGAGTTTGGAAATCGAGCCGCGGGCCGTGAATTCGTAGTAAATGAAACGTTAGTGCGGGGCTGGAGGAATTTTTCTCACTTATAAGTTGCACCTGGAGTTTTCAATAAAATTTTTTAAATAGAATGTGCGACTTATATGTGATAAAATACGGTACCATTTATCACAGTGAAATCTTTAACCTGAGTGCTACTTCCAAAAGTTTATTATGTAAAATTTAACTTTTTCCTTACACCAAATATGTAAATAAATCTTAATACAATAAGTAAACTTTAATTAAATTATATAATTAACAGTTCCGATATATACTTCAATCTACCTTTTTGCACGTATTACAATATTTTGCTAAATTGATTAGCATTTGTTTTAGACATTTGGAGAATTTTATTAAAGTATATGACAGTTAAGATTACATGGCATTGTTTCTCTTCAAAAATAAATGTTGGTAGTTCCCACATGGACACTGTTAATAAAATATTTGACAGTTCCCACAAGGCATTGTTTGTTTACAAAATATTTGAGAGTACCCACATGGCACTGTTTTTGTTTGCAAAATGTTTGACAGGTGTCACATGGCAATGTTTTGATTACATACTGCGGAAGGATACACAAAGCCCAGGGACTTTCATCTAGAAATCGTCCCGAAGTCTTTTAGTTGAAGTTACCGTGAATACATTATAACATAAGTACTGGTAAAAAACCAACTGTCTTCTAATATAATGTCATTAAGAGAATGTAATGAAGGAAACATACAATATTAACTTATTTGATTTTCCCAATTCCAAATATTTGGTTTTTATATACTGGTCTACGTTTTGCATTAAAAGACCAAGTGCCAAGTAGGCTGAAAAAAACATTCAATTTCAATACTATAATTTTTTTTAAATAATAAAAAAATTAAACAAAAAACTGTTTTTAAATCAGTGCACAAATTTTCTTACATCACGCTGTAGAGATGAGTGATGATTTGATGTGCAGGCAGTTTTCTCATGTTGTGCACTTTTCACCAGTTCTACTAACTGCCTTACTAGGTGAGACATGGTTGTGACAAACATACAGAAAATATAAAACGAAAATTACCTATGTCACTTGAAGTTATGAAATATTTGTGTGCATTATCAAAACTTATTTAACTGAAACATGATCATGCACAAACTCGCACAAGCAAAGCACAGAGGCCATCTTACTATTGTCTGTTAGTCTATTATTGCATAACCATAAATGCTTATAAGACTTAATGCAAATGTCACAACGTAATCTAGTCTTCTTATGCATAACAGAAAAGTAGCTTTCCAAGAATGTTGCTTGGCCTCTACTCGTTTATAGCGCAATCTAGCAAGAAAAATTACTAACCAAATTTACGGCAGTATAGAGCACAATGTGGGCTACAAGATAACGTTAATATCTCTATTTTCGGTGATATGGTGCTTGTTCGTCTTATGCATTTATACTTTTATTTGTGCATCAAAATATGTTCCTATTAATATCAATCATAGTTATCATATTTGCATATTCCTTTTAAAGCTCATTAATATGCTTTCAAAACTTTTTGTACAATTTAAGCCTATAACTATCTTTTTATACTATAACAGTGTATATAGACATTCTAGCTGAACACTTAAAATTTAGTCTGTAACATTTTTTATTTTAATAAAATTATTCTTCTTCTCTAGTTGGATGTTAATTAACAAAGTTAAATATTAAATTAAACAGAAGATGAAAATTACACCAGTATAGAAATCATCAATCATAAGGTATTGTACTGGGTTATTATAAATGATTCATCAGGTTTTAAAAATTTGTAATTCATAAACTGTTCATCTTAAAAGTTTGTGCCAGCTATCAAACAAAAGACAAACTCTCAAAAAAAATTTACGTGGGTCTAAATTTACTTTTATCACATCAGGTGGCAGCACGAGCTCCATTCCAAAATGGCGACTAAGCAAAAGAAAGCGTTTTGTGTTTTGGAATATGAGAAATGTTTATCGGTTGTTACAGTGCAGCGTGCATTCTAAGGGCATTACCACACAGAACCACCCGGTCACCAGAGCATTCTGCGGTGGTACTGTCAGTTCCAGGGCACAGGATGGCGGAGGGCGGCCAGGTGCCTATGATGAAACTGTGGAGAGAGTGAGGGGAAGTTACACACGTAGCCCATGAAAATTAACTACCCAAGTAAGTTGCGAGCTTGGAATTCCTCAGCCGACTGTTTGGAAGATTTTGCGACAATTAAAACTTAAACCATATGGCTTACAGCTGTTGCAACACTTGCATCAAGAAGATTACGCCATCCAATTTGAATTTTGTGAGCGCATGACGGAAGCTATGTTGGAAGACGAAATTGCCACACGTCTAGTGTTCAGTGACGAAGCGACGCTTCATTTGAGGAAAAAGGCGAACCATCACAATGTTTGAATATGGGGCTTAGAAAATCCTAGTGATTATGTTTAACATGTACGGGATTTGCCAAAAATGAATGTCTTTTGCACAATCTCGCAGACAAAGGTGTGTGTACCCTTTTTTTTTTTTCCTAGAAAACACTGTGACGGGTGTGTCATCTCGGCGTGTTGGAGTTGTGGTTTCTACAAATGAGAGAGGATTCAGGCAACTTCGTGTTCTAGCAGGATGGGGCTCCACCTCATTGGCACACAGTGGTCACTACCTCAACAATGAACTCCCACACCACTGGATTGGACGCTGTGGTCAGGATGTTTTGACGCTGTTCAGATGGCCACCCTGCTCTCCAGACTTTTTGCAGTGCGAGTTCTTTCTTTAGGCGTACGCGAAAGACACTGTTTAAGTGCCACCATTGCCAATAACATTGCATGAGCTCCAAAACTGCATTACGACAGCTGTGATGGCTGTCGACAAGGACATGCTACAACGCTTTTGAGGCGAACTTGACTACTGATTGGACGTGTGCTGTGTGATGAGGGGAGTACACATTGAACATTTGTAGAAAATCTTATAAACTTGTGGACTAAAACATGGACAGTTTGTGGTTGTTTCCATGCATCACTCATTATTTTCTGTCAANAAATCTTATAAACTTGTGGACTAAAACATGGACAGTTTGTGGTTGTTTCCATGCATCACTCATTATTTTCTGTCAATTACAGATTTTTGAAACCCTATAAATGATTTATAATAATCCTATAAATACGTTTTTTATATTAGATATACAGATTTGTCAGTATATTCAGCAAATGTGTGTACAAATTTAATTCAATGAATTTTAACAGTGTACAAACTTTATTCAATGAGCTTTTAACAGACTTACTACATTCAATATCTTCAAACAAATTTATGGCTGAAATTTGCAAATCTCATTGTTTTTATTCGTTTAGCACCAATCATTAACCCTATAACAACTGTAAACACTGTATATTTAATAAAAAAAATTTATTAGCAAGTTGGTGTTCACTTTCATTTTTAGTCTAGGCTAAGGAACATTCATCCCCCGACCAAAATTTTTCGTATTCATAAAGCAGTATTATTGCTAGTTTGGGAATCATCTTGCTGGTGAACTTAAAATAAGACAGGTTTGCTAATATTATATGTAAGTGAAAGCTAGATAAAGTTTACGAAACAAAAAATACATTTATGGCAGATTCTGTCAATCTATTGAATCAAAAATATGCCAATTTAATGGACACAATTTTCCGTGAATAATATTTCAAAGGAAATATAATCATGCATCACTGTTAAGCTTTACCAAGGGCTTTCAAATTTCTGTGTCAATCAAATGCTTTCTCTGAAAACATATTCTTACCAGATGTGATATTAATATTTTCAAACAGAATGTTAGTATGTATCTTACTTTGAATACATACTTATTAAAGTATGTAACTCTTAATATGTTTATTGATATCTCAATTGTAACATTGTGCCTTGATGTGCACAAAAGTGCAAGTTCGAATCTTGTCTGGGTGAATAAAATTTTAACTATTTATGATTTATTTTTGTTTTTGATTTAGCACTAACAATTTATCATATATTATAAAGGCAGTACTGGCACAAAAAAATTAACCAGTCCATACTACCAGTGCAGAAGTGTGTGCAATTCACTAGTATGTGCTACAAAAAATTAACAAATCAACATGGAATAATGAGATTATCAGTTTATTAATTTTTTTTCCTTCATCCTGTGGTATTGCAATACAGTATCAAGTATCAGATATATTTTAAAAAAATTTAAAACAAAATTTATTTTTTTTGCAATTACATTAAAAATTTTATAGGAATAATTAATTTTGNTTTTATAGGAAATGATTAATTTTGTTAGCATGTACTAGCCGTTGAAACAAATAGTCATAGTAAAAAAGTTTGAACGAACAAGTGAGATTCGAACCCGCAGTTCAGATTTTCAAAGCAAGAATCTTATATACTGCTCTACATAGTTGTACATCTGAGTTAACAAATTAAAGTATTATGTACTGACAAATCGTAGACGAAACATTGACTAAGTTGTAATTTACTGGAAATATGGTCATCAGGTAAAAGAACAATCTCTGTTTGAATTAATTGAAGCTACTATTAATGTGTGTGTTGTCTCAAATGTGACTTTTCTTTCATAATAATGCTTTTATTTGAGACTAGAATCTGCAATGCACAGGACACCTGGCAACGGTTTACTTTGATGATCCCTTGACATAAGTTAGTCCTATTCTAGTCTGAATTTATGAATATGATATATTTAGTCCACCCTTAGTCCAGACTAACCTCAGACCAACACAGAGGAAGATGATCTCTGGATCATCCTTGGACTAAGATCTGACTATGAATAGGGCCTCAAGTCATTAATAGAGTCTGTTTTGGTAGCATTCACATTAGTATGTCTTGAGGACCTGTTCCCTGTCAAGGATCGGTTATCTTCTTCCAGTTGATAGTTTTTTCATACAGTGCTGTTGATGCTATTAAGTACAGCACCGGCCACCTTAGTTGGCAGATGGTGGCTGTTGAGGGGAGAGTAACATTCCAAGAATTATACAATTAGTGTACTCATAAATTAAAACATCAGTCCCAAGTTCAACAACCATTCTAGCTTGAAATATTACTATTATTACGCAGAAGTAATAAGACACTTAGCTCGCGTGCCACCCACCAACTAAGCTGGCAGGTACTCTATTTGACCCTCTTGACGACAGGTGTTCTTGGCAATTCTCTCACTGTGAGTGAGTGTGGGATTTTTCTCACTCCAATAGTGCTAAAAGTGGCTACCCTTCTGAGATCTGCCTGGAAGAGCAAGCTCAGGGCAGACGTTGACAGTCATCTCATTATCCTTCCAGTCATTTTCTGCCAGTTCACTGATCTTACTCAATTAAAATAGTTGCTATGTGTATTTCAATGGTATAAATATGCATTTTTTTTTAGTGATAGGCATTCTGTAGTTTTTTTAAAGCTTTGAAGTTACTAAATTAATGTTTTGAGTTTACTTATTTTCATAATGCTTCACCAACATTTGTCTGGAGGGGGTATGGAAAACAACACAAGAAAAACCAGCAGTGCAATTGATCTGGATGTAAAATAGTGCCTCTGAAATGTGACTGAAGAAAGCAAAGTTCTTGCTTGATCTAGCACACATTGTACAGAAANGATGTAAAATAGTGCCTCTGAAATGTGACTGAAGAAAGCAAAGTTCTTGCTTGATCTAGCACACATTGTACAGAAATAAATCCTTTGCTGTTGTCAGGAAATTTGTGAAATATAAAATTATTAAAAATGAAAAAGTTTAATTAATGGCAGATAATAATTTGTTTAAAACTTTCAACAGAACTATCAAGAATACATAATAATATTAAACAAAGAATAATCATGAAAAGAATTCACATAACAAAAACTGCTAAATAAAAAAACTAGTTTTCTGTTACCTAGCTTTTATTAGGAAGAGAATTATGTTGTGAGCCAACGTTGATATGTCATATTTTAGGAGGAAGGCAGTGTTAGATTTTTATGATGCCTGTGATATGAGACANCTTATTTTAAAGCCATGCCCCCAATATATTCGTGTTCTACGTTATTAGTAGAGTCGAAATATACCACTTTCTGGAGTTTTTTTTATTATTTTCAGGAAAGCCCCTCAAGTAAAATTTTACCATATTTTTTAGTCTGGATTCCTGCTGCAGTGGAATAATCTAACCCCTTCCCCTGCCTCCTGGAAATGTTTCTGTATGCAGTCATTATAGTTTGCATAACCTTATTTAGGAGTGAGGTAGGAAGGGGTGTTTAGGGGTCATTAAACATGCAGACATGGAATTTTCCAGTTTTTTCTAAAGTTTCCCAGGAAAAGAACATCCTTTCATAATGTTAGAAAAAATATAAGTTCTTCTTAATTTTTTTATCTGAGTGTGTAAATATGAACTTATCGAATGATATTGATAAACTGTGGTTGTAGGTTTATAAGGAAAAAGTCACACCCCATGACATTTGGTCTAAAATTACTCTCAAAGGCATTATATGTGCTTCAAAGTGAAGCTGATTCTTTAATTTATTGCATACTAGTGAACTGGCCCGGCTTCGCCCAGGTACAATTGAGTTTTACAGTGATACACTAATAAATAAATTGGGAAAAGATCATTCATTTATGTGAAAACAGAATTATAAAATTGTACTATGTTGGCCTAGGTTTTTAACAGATTACGGCAATCCAAAAGAAAGGAAATATTTTTTACCCGATAGCCAAGCATTAGGGTATTGTTTTTGGAGTGTATCTGTGCAACTATCGCGTACTTACCACATTTCTGCTTTCGATGTATGAAAATCAAAAAGTGAGTTTCATCAAGTTGTAGTTTTAGAAATAAGTTTACCTAGGTACTAATTTTTGCATTTGGCTGATGGATCTTAATTGATCACCAAAGTTAAGCAATGTTCCCAGCGCCACACATTTCAATGGGTGACCTTTTAGTGGCATAACATCCGAGTGCTTCCGGGCTTCAGAGGGCAGGGTGAGTTAAATATTCTGTCTCGGTTGTTAACAATTGATAGCAGTTGTTAAGCCATTTCAGAGGTCTTTGGGCAGCCTGATAAACTCTTGACACAAGAGGAAAAAAATTTTTCAGGCACGTTCTCAGCTTTTGCAGAATTATGTTTTGTTGTTTTCCACAGGACCCCATACAATTTACCGGGATGAAATGTATTGTATGTCCTATTCCAGGACCTACAGTACCTACGTATCAAGTTCCATCAAAATCCGTTCAGTCTGTATGGAGGTGAGTTCGGTCACATATTCCCAGCCGTTGCAGAATTAAGTTTTGTTGTTATTCCACAGGACCCATACAATTTACCGGGATAAAGGTACCTTATGTCCTATTATACCAAATTTCATCAAAATCCATTCAGCCGTTATGGAGCTGAGTGGTAACAAACACACACAAACTTTCACATTTATAATATTGGTAATTATTAAGTTTAGGGGCTTTTCCGTAAAAAAAAAAAAACTCCAAAAAGTGGTATATTTCCACTCTACTAATCACGTAGAACATGAATATACTAGGGACGTAGCTTTAAAATAAGTAAAACATATTTTAAAAAATTGAACAAATTTGCGAGATGATTGTTTCTGGCAGTTTGTTTACGTTTGTGAACAAAACGTCCTAGACCAACAAAAGTTGCATTAACGGGTTCTGCACAGCTTACCTTGTTTATATTCAAGACAGCGTAATGTTAAAATAAGTAGAATATATTTAAAGACATCGCAAAATTTGATGTTTACGTCTATTAACGTCTACCGCCATTAATAATGGCTGTGATTGCATATTTCACGCAATCTAGCGGGCGCATATATCATCACGGGTCATATGTTAGTATGCCAGTGTGTTGCTACAGGTGCCGGTCGTTGTGAGTTAGGTGGTGCTCCGTTAGTCATTTAAAATGAAGAAAGCAAGCAAGACTACGTTTCTGCGTTATATTAGCCTATGAATGAGTGCTTCTGTGTATATATTCAGCTGTAAACGAGTGTTTCAGTGCGTTATATGCACGTATGTGGCGCTTTGCGGAAGATTGCGATTTCATCGAGTGAGTGAGGTTGAATTGGCTGTTGACACAGGTATTTCACCACCCGCCTACATTGGTGAGTTTTACGGCACCTTTAAATCCCTAAAATCCTAAATTCGTAGTTTATTGTGAAACCCAAAAATCTTAACCGGTAGTTTTACGTGCAAATGTAGTTATATTACGTAATTCAAACAATGTTTTTCCGGACGTTTTTACCCCACAATTTCACATTCTTTCTCAACTAACCTAGGATTATTGGTAGGTAACGCAGAACACTACTGTAGTAGCGTCATTAACGTATGACTAATTATATAATATGAGCCCACCTAACCTAACAGTATCTAACCCCACGATGGGTGAATCACTATTTTACATTTTTAAACTAACCTAGGATTGTAGCGATTTTTACTAACCTAGGATTGCAGTTATTTAAAATAACATAGGATTATAGGGTTCCCATCTAGTCTGTGATTGTGGGATGTTGATCGGAGATTCGATTATTATTGTATAATCTTATATTACTTTACAACCTTACAATCCTAGGTTAGTTTACAACCCTACGATCCTAGGTTAGTTTAAAAACGTAAAATAGTGATTCACCCATCGTGGAGTTAGGTTCTGTTTGGTTAGGTGGGCACATATTAAGAAATTAGTTGTACGTTAATGCCCCTAGTATATTCGTGTTGTACGTGAATAGTAGAGTGGAAATATACCACTTTTTAGGGTTTTTTTTCTTCAGAAAAGCCCCTAAATTTAATAATTACCATAATATTAGTAGTAGGATTTTAGATAAGGGTTGGGAGGTGAAACTGTGTCTGGATAATATGTACCTGGGCCAAAGATTACAATCACTGCAAATCCTATTGTTTGTGTAAAAAATATTGTGTTTTATTGAGAATGTCAATTGTATTTTGCTTTTTGATGAGAGACCATAATTTGTTTTTCTGTGATGAATTACTATTCATCTTTTTTAAATTAACACAAAATGTTTGCTTAAGTCATTATTCTAAGCTCCAGGATTTTCAAAGAATTCACACCTAACATTTTTAACCAAGGAATTGAATACCTGGGAGATGTTTTTCACCTGTTACACTTGAAGTGATAATGGGCAGTAACATTGGGTGCATTTTATGTGCTTTGTCAGTGAAACAAGAATTGGCTTCGAAAAAGGAATGCATAGGAAATTGAGTTATGCATCAGTGTAAGTAAAAAAATTGTCCATATATATTTAATTTTCTTGCTAAGCAGAAGCATAATAGGTTTTTCGGTAATGGCTTTAATGGTCAAGGTGATAAGGATGTACCAAGCATTGAAATGCTCCCAAAAAAAGTAACTGAATTGCTTATTGTATTTGGCATCAGTAGCATGAATGCACCAGTACATGTTCCACCGACTGATGCACATGTTCACACAGGTGTGCAGTACGTATTGCCTGCAGAGGATTTGGGAATTATCTTTGTGAAGAGTTTCTGTAAACAGTGGCACTAATTTATCTAAGCTGGTGAAACCAGTGTTATGGTCTGGGGAATGTTTTCTTGGCGTTATTGTGAGTCCATTCGTTCTTCTGTATGGGCACTCTACCAAATTTTTAATTTATGCATCTTTGGAGATTATGTAAACCCATATATGTTGACTTTTTTATTTGGGGTGGACGAGATCTTCCAGCAGGACAGTGCAGTGTGTCATATGGCTAGAATTGTCTGGGAGTGGTTTGAGGAGCACAATCAAGACTTCCAAGTTCTTCTCTAACTCCCAGACTTAAACCAAACTTAGCAGCTTTGGGACTATCTCAATCATTATGTTCGTTGTCCAGATCCTCACACCCTCTTCAGCAGCTGTTGGTTGCATTGCAATCTTTACGACTCCAGGATCCCTTGAGAACCGTCCAGCATGTTATTGATTCACTGCACTGTTTAGCTACTGTCCATGCTGCAATGCTGGACTGGAATGATTAGGGAATGGACTTAGCTCCGCGAAGGATGATGATATAAAAGTAATTGAGACTGCTCGATTCTGGACAATGTTTCCCAGGGAAGCCAAGAGACCTAATAAATATGCAGGATTCTCAAACGAAAGGCAAATAGGTAGATGGTAGGTGGGGCTTAACATCTCATCGACAGTAAGGTCATTAGAGACGGAGCAAGTTGCTCAGGGAAGGAATCGGCCATTGCTTGTAGTGAGGAACCATTCCAGCGTTTGCCAATAGTAATCTCGGGAAACCATTGAAAACTGAAATCAGGATGGCCAGACCAGGATTCGAACCCAAGACCTCCTGAATGTGAGTCCAAAGTTTAACCACTGATGGTAGTACACCCCATTGGGGTTCGGTTCTGGGAAGTGATTGTGGTGAGTCCAATCTCAGATTTAGCTAAGAAACATTGTTTATGCGGCACAAGGTGGTGTTCTGGATATTATTGTAATAATGTAACTTGACTATGTAATATGATAGTGACAATATCATATCATTTATGTATTTGTTTGTGTTAAATGTTGACTGAGCCATTTGAGATCAGACATACAGTCTTACAGTCTTTTCAATGTTAGTTGCGGAGTGCCAATGCATTAACAAAAATGGTTTGTTTATCTACACTCAGCAACAAAAAAAATTGTGTGCTGCATATAAATGAATCACATTCCCCTCCTTTGTGCAGGGTAATAAATTTGCTGTTTATTCTTTCTTTGAGCAGGTAATTCTGTATCAAGTGATAGTGAAAAAAAGTTGTTTCATTGCTAGTTTGATTTTTTATGTTATATTGTTTGTTGTTCCAAATTACCATTTTTTAAATTGGTTTTAGTTGACATGTATTATCATTTACATTTGTCGTAAAGTTTGCACAATTTATTTTGAATATCTTGATGCAGTAAATAAATTTAATAAAAAATGGAATTGAGGGTTGTTTGTATGGCATAAATTGGTTATCAAATTTTTATTCAGACATGTTCACCTAAATGCAATTCTTAATAATATTTAACTTCTCGGCTCGGTTTTTCAAGAATTCCCATCATCATAAGACTGTTGCAATAAATAGAGTTGTGAAAGTTCAGTAAAAGGAAGTATGCTATTCCTAAGTATTTTCATCAGTGGTGATGTGCATAATCATACACCCTAATGGGACACTTACTGGAAATGTTTTTTTGAACTGGAACACTTAAAATACAAGTTATTACACCAATATGTGTGAAAAATGCAAAACCATGAAGGAAACTTGCAAATGAAATGAGACTTATACGAAATAGAAAGCAGAGTATGATATGGAAATTATTAGAATTTGAGAATTATTATGAATGCTTCAGATGCAGCAGCACCCTCTGAACTGACACATGCAAGCTTGTAGAGGACTGTTGAGGATCTGGACAAGAATAATAATTCATTGTCAGTGAGGTGTAAATGTTCCCACTGTCATCAGTATGCCTTGTCAACATGAAAGGGCACCTTTTAAGCACATTACAGAATTTGAACAGGTCAGAATGATTGACTTCTGTGAAGCAGGATTTTCATATCTTGAAANAATGATTGACTTCTGTGAAGCAGGATTTTCATATCTTGAAATTGCTGCTCATACAGGGCATAAAATCACAACAGTGATGTGAGTATTGGAGCAGTGGACTGCAGAAACGGGACCAGTCAAAAACCTGGAACTGGACCGCAAAATGTGATGACTCCNCGAGTATTGGAGCAGTGGACTGCAGAAACGGGACCAGTCAAAAACCTGGAACTGGACCGCAAAATGTGATGACTCCACAGGATAACAGATGTTCACATGTCCGTGATGGACTATTTAGTTTTGTCTTGTGTGTTAGCAGAACATCGGAACATTGCAATAGGTCCGACATTGCTTTCACAGTTTTACTGTGTCTGCAGATGACTGTGTGCATGCATTCCTTTGCGGATTCCCTTGAGCCTGAACCATAGACACCTCGGGTTGCAACAGAGTCAGGCACACCCTTGGAGTGTAGAGCAACAAGAAGTCNCTTGAGCCTGAACCATAGACACCTCGGGTTGCAACAGAGTCAGGCACACCCTTGGAGTGTAGAGCAACAAGAAGTCGTGTTTGTGGCCAAGTCCCACTTCAACTTGGATTACAAGTATGGCCACAAAGACATTTGATGATGTCAAGGTGAGCACCATTTTCAAGAAGGCATATTCCAGCATCATACAGCATGAACATTAAGCGTGATGGTTTGGGGAGCAATTGGGTATCATAGGCAATCTTGGCTGCTGTGAATTGTGTGCATTCTCAATATTAACTGATACAGCATTGCATTTTTCACAAACGTATTTTGGCGTCACAAAATATACCTGAGGGAATGAGAATACCAGTTATCGGTACTGTTTTTTTAGACAAACTACTCTACCCTGATAAACTAAATAATACAAACATTCAAAATTTAAATTATATGTATATATACATGATAATAATAAGTTTGGTATTACCAAGGATACTTAAAAACATGGGTTTAAATATGCCATCTGATACCCATACTCAATACCTATTGTATATATCATACTACAATCCAACCCATCCTTTCTTAATAAACTGGAAACAGACACTCAAATTTGGACATGCAAATGAAACCTACATATTATTAGGTNAACCCATCCTTTCTTAATAAACTGGAAACAGACACTCAAATTTGGACATGCAAATGAAACCTACATATTATTAGGTATACTAGATAAATGGGCATAAATATGCTAAATGATTCCAAATGCGTGTGCAAGTGCACATGCATGTTTGCGTGTACATATGTGCATGTATGTGATGACACCTGCATCATACAGGCTGAGTATAAATGAATACCTCAACTTTGAAGGTCTATAATATCAAAACCAACCTACAGCCTTGATTGACCAATCAAATGAACCATGGAGCTGTGAAATTTGTTTACTATACTGACGCAGGTACCGCCACTGTCGAGGACATGGTGGCTTATCTGGTCAGAGTTAATGTCCTCCAGGCACCGACTAAAAAGTGCTTGGAGGTTGCAGGTTTGGTAATGAGGTAGACTATCACTGTTGTATTTTGAAGTACGAATATATTGTCTCGTATATNAACTCCCAGACTTAAACCAAACTTAGCAGCTTTGGGACTATCTCAATCATTATGTTCGTTGTCCAGATCCTCACACACTCTTCAGCAGCTGTAGGTTGCATTGCAATCTTTACGACTCCAGGATCCCTTGAGAAGCTTCCAGCATGTTATTGATTCACTGCACTGTTTAGCTACTGTCCGTGCTGCAATGCTGGACTGGAATGATTAGGGAATGGACTTAGCTCCGGGAAGGATGATGATATAAAAGTAATTGAGACTGCTCGATTCTGGACAATGTTTCCCAGGGAAGCCAAGAGACCTAATAAATATGCAGGATTCTCAAACGAAAGGCAAATAGGTAGATGGTAGGTGGGGCTTAACATCTCATCGACAGTAAGGTCATTAGAGACAGAGCAAGTTGCTCAGGGAAGCAGGAACAGTTAAGGAATCGGCCATTGCTTGTAGTGAGGAACCATTCCAGCCTTTGCCAATAGTAATCTCGGGAAACCATTGAAAACTGAAATCAGGATGGCCAGACCAGGATTCGAACCCAAGACCTCCTGAATGTGAGTCCAAAGTTTAACCACTGATGTTAGTACACCCCATTGGGGTTCGGTTCTGGGAAGTGATGGTGGTGAGTCCAATCTCAGATTTAGCTAAGAAACATTGTTTATGCTGCACAAGGTGGTATTCTGGATATTATTGTAATAATGTAACTTGACTATGTAATATGTTAGTGACAATATCATATCATTTACGTATTTGTTTGTGTTAAATGTTGACATAACCATTTGAGATCAGACATACAGTCTTTACAATGTTAGTTGCGGAATGCCAATGCATTAACAAAAATGGTTTGTTTATCACTCAGCAACAAAAATAATTGTGTGCTGTATTTAATGTATCACATTCCCCTCCTTTGTGCAGGGTAGTAAATTTGCTATTCATTCTTTCTTTGAGCAGGTAATTCTGTATCAAGTGTTAATGAAAAAAAGTTGTTTCATTGCTAGTTTGATTTTTTTATGTTATCTTGTTTGTTGTTTTTAGTTGACATGTATTATCATCCACATTTGTCGTAAAGTATGCACAATTTATTTTGGATATCTTGATGCAGTAAATAAATTTAATAAAAAATGGAATTGAGGGTTGTTTGTATGGCAGAAATGGGTTATAAAATTTTTATTCAGACATGTTCACCTAAATGCAATTCTTAATAATATTGAACTTCTTAGATCGGTTTTTCAAGAATTCCCATCATCATAAGACTGTTGCAATAAATAGAGTTGTGAAAGTTCAGTAAAAGGAAGTATGCTATTCCTAAGTATTTTTATCAGTGGTGATGTGCATAATCATACACCCTAATGGGACACTTACTGGAAATGTTTTTTTGAACTGGAACACTTANAACCCATCCTTTCTTAATAAACTGGAAACAGACACTCAAATTTGGACATGCAAATGAAACCTACATATTATTAGGTGTACTAGACAAATGGGCATAAATATGCTAAATGATTCCAAATGTGTGTGGAAGTGCACATGCATGTTTGCATGTACATATGTGCATGTATGTGATGACACCCGCATCATACAGGCTGAGTATAAATGAATACCTCAACTTTGAAGGTCTATAATATCAAAACCAACCTACAGCCTTGATTGACCAATCAAATGAACCATGGAGCTGTGAAATTTGTTTACCATACATTCATAAATGTTCAATGTTACCACCACGAGCGGCCCGAACGACATCTACGCGATAATCAANTGTTTACCATACATTCATAAATGTTCAATGTTACCACCACGAGCGGCCCGAACGACATCTACGCGATAATCAAACTTGTTCCACATTCTTGTCAGCATGTCCGGTGTTACAGTTTTGATGGCGTCCGTAATTCTCATTTTGAGGTCGTCAATGTTAGCCGGCAATGGTAGATGAAACACTTGATCCTTTATGTACCCCCAAAGAAAAAAATTGCACGGGGTAAGATCCAGGCTTCTTGGGGGCCAATGATGAAGAGCCTGGTCACCAGCTGCTCCTCGACCAATCCAGCGTTGCAGCAATGTCTAGTTCAGGTATCCGTGAACAGTTAGTTGCCAGTGGGGTCGCGCACCATAAAGGAAACATCAGACGTCCCCTTTGCATTGACGTATTGAATGCGAGCTTGCTACCCCCTCACCACCGAGTGTTACAAACGCCATCCAAACCGTAACACCGGACATGCTGACAAGAGCGTGGAACTAGTTTGATTATCGCGTAGATGTCGTTTGGGCCGCTCATGGTGGTCACATTGAACATTTATGAATGTATGGTAAACAAACTTCACGGTTCCACGGTTCATTTGATTGGTCAATGAAGGTTGTAGATTGTTTGGTTTTGATATTATAGACCTTCAAAGTTGAGGTATTCTTTTATACTCATCCTGTATTTTAAAGCAAAACTGTTTTGTGTTATAAACTTTACAAGCACCAATAATGAACATTAAAAATAATTTTTTCAGATTGTCTTTAATCACTACCACTGCCAGTGTCAGAATAGCGTAACTTAATCACTTAATTATTTTGCTCTCATATCTTGGGATCTTTATTTTAGTGATTGCAATTGATCATGTGCAGCTTACCATTTCATAACAGATAAGTGGTCTGATATGCTAGCAAACTTTAAATGTTTATATACAAAATAAATTTTAAGTTTTACCTACGTTCATACACACATAATGTGTATTTAATATATTTATTGCTAGTAGTAAATATTCTGCAGTGATAATAATTTGTGCGTATGCAGTTTGATGTGCTAAATGTTTGCGATTGGAGTTTGAAAACTTGTTAGATAATTAGTGATGATAGTGTTGACCAGTAAGTGTGAAATAGTATTTTAGGTATTTAAAGTGATTCCAAATAAAAGTACGTATACATGTAATGTGATTTAAATTGTATGTTATTACTCTTAATCATTAAATTTAATTATATGCTTGGGACATTTGAAGCAAAGGTAATCTTTTGAGATGGAAATTGATTGCTTATAAAATTTGTGTATTGGAGTTAGTAGTTGTTTATTAAAAATGTAGGTGTCATGTGCATATGCATATTTACAAATAATAAATATAGGTTATTTCACTACGTTACAGGTGAAGTAAGTAATGGATGAAACTATGTGCACCTTGTTGATGATGCCATGACTGTGTTTTAATCAAATGCTTAAAAAATATTTGTTAGGTACCTGGAAGTATATTACACTTAAAAAGTCTGCACATATTTAAAAAACATTTAAACTAATTGCTTTTACACATCATTAATGATTCAACCATAAAACTATCATCCCTTAAAAAAAATCTTTGAATGACAATTTGTTACAGTAAATATCTGTGGTGAAAGAAAATATTTGGAATGTCAGGAATCTGGCATTTGACTACAAGCAGAGATATTGTAAAAGCAAAATTTAAAGTTAACCCAATTTTGTAATTATTGCGTATTGGTGTGCATGGTTGTGATCATATATTGCTTGTACTTCATGTTTTCATCCAGACTATTTTGTCACCACCTGGCTCTCAAAACATTTTGACTGACTTCTTGTCCCGATAGGAGTATGTTATGCATTTAGTTCCGGGTATGCAGAGGACCGCCCGTTAGGAAAGTCTTAAGACACTAATGTTCTCCCTTGTGGTTTACAACTCCTGTACATATGATAGAGCAAGCCTCACAATATTTGTAGTTTTGTTTGTTTGTGTCATCGTATTATAAAAGATTGGTTTCACTGCCCTTGCAGGAAACATTGCAGATACATCTGTGCAATAGTCTGTTGGCAGATTCTTCACACTTTTTGAATGAAACCTTTGAAAAAACACTCCATGTATGATGTGTTTGGATGTTTCCTAAATATGTCATGTATCACAAGAGTTTTATAATTCTGCTATCATAAAAGTACCTTATTTTCACTCATATTTTAGAATGTGTAAATTATATGTTATTTATAATTAATGTCAATTACAACAGAGAAAATAGGTGTGTTGGTAATGCCTAGTAAAAAATAGTTCTTATGCAAAATACTAGCACAATGAGTATGCACGAATGCGGTATGCTGTCTCCTTGGCATGAGACCACCTGTTACCAGAACACTGGCTAACTCTGTCCAGGCCTATGCTTCTTTCCTTTTATTGTACTTGTTCTGTGTAGTTTGTTCTCAGACTGGAACATAATTCTTTGCTTCTTATATTTTTTGCAACGTGGTTTGGTTTCTGCATTGTGTAATCAATTTTCTATTTATATTTACGGAATATTTTTTTACGTGTATTGGATTGTTGTTTTTTTGCATTGAAAACCAGGAATATTGAACTTAGATTTTTTTGTTTACTTTGAACAACTGGGTCACACACAGTCACTGCTTGTTTGCAAGATGAGGGGCTGGCACAGACATTGCTATTGGGTTACATTGTATGATAATTTTGTTACTTTTTCAAACACTGCTTTAGTGGTTTAAACATATCTATGTAGGAACTTGCATGTTTATACATTTCTGAAAAATTGGGAGGCTTAGGTCAATTAAGGTAGCTTATAAAGGCATTTACAACATACTTGAACACTAACAGTGGAAACACTGAATGAATGTCAAAATTTAGTGAGCTGGAAGAAAAAAAAAAAAANAGAGCCTGGTCACCAGCTGCTCCTCGACCAATCCAGCGTTGCAGCAATGTCTAGTTCAGGTATCCGTGAACAGTTAGGTGCCAGTGGGGTCGCGCACCATAAAGGAAACATCAGACGTCCCCTTCACATTGACGTATTGAATGCTAGCTTGCTACCCCCTCACCACTTCAAACCGAGTGTTACAAACGCCATCCTGGGAGGCTTAGGTCAATTAAGGTAGCTTATAAAGGCATTTACAACATACTTGAACACTAACAGTGGTAACACTGAATGAATGTCAAAATTTAGTGAGCTGAAAAAAAAAAAAAAAAGANACATCTGTGCAATAGTCTGTTGGCAGATTCTTCACACTTTTTGAATGAAACCTTTGAAAAAACACTCCATGTATGATGTGTTTGGATGTTTCCTAAATATGTCATGTATCACAAGAGTTTTATAATTCTGCTATCATAAAAGTACCTTATTTTCACTCATATTTTAGAATGTGTAAATTATATGTTATTTATAATTAATGTCAATTACAACAGAGAAAATAGGTGTGTTGGTAATGCCTAGTAAAAAATAGTTCTTATGCAAAATACTAGCACAATGAGTATGCACGAATGCGGTATGCTGTCTCCTTGGCATGAGACCACCTGTTACCAGAACACTGGCTAACTCTGTCCAGGCCTATGCTTCTTTCCTTTTATTGTACTTGTTCTGTGTAGTTTGTTCTCAGACTGGAACATAATTCTTTGCTTCTTATATTTTTTGCAACGTGGTTTGGTTTCTGCATTGTGTAATCAATTTTCTATTTATATTTACGGAATATTTTTTTACGTGTATTGGATTGTTGTTTTTTTGCATTGAAAACCAGGAATATTGAACTTAGATTTTTTTGTTTACTTTGAACAACTGGGTCACACACAGTCACTGCTTGTTTGCAAGATGAGGGGCTGGCACAGACATTGCTATTGGGTTACATTGTATGATAATTTTGTTACTTTTTCAAACACTGCTTTAGTGGTTTAAACATATCTATGTAGGAACTTGCATGTTTATACATTTCTGAAAAATTGGGAGGCTTAGGTCAATTAAGGTAGCTTATAAAGGCATTTACAACATACTTGAACACTAACAGTGGAAACACTGAATGAATGTCAAAATTTAGTGAGCTGGAAGAAAAAAAAAAAAAAACTGTGCCTTATTAAATGTTGGTTAATTTATTTTGGGAATCAAGACTAAGCCAGAAGCACATGTAAATAATATTTAAGTGAAGACTTCTTAACATAATCACTTCAACGTTAGTTGTAAATGATAAAATAATATGTATTAAATATGAAGTATGGAGAATTTGAACTTTTGTTATATTATTTTACATTAACAGTTCCGTATAAATTGTCACTCCTCAGTATTATAATCATCTTAACTAANAACTTTTGTTATATTATTTTACATTAACAGTTCCGTATAAATTGTCACTCCTCAGTATTATAATCATCTTAACTAACCAACAATGCTATTGTCATCCGTACGAACAATATTGTTAATCGCAGCACTGCTGTGAACACAATTATATAGATAAGAAGTGCAACGATGAAATTGTAAAAAGTTGGCAGTTGATACAATTGCCCCACAGTATTTTTTTAAAACATGGAATTTGTGGAATAGTCAAGTCTTCATTATTGAAGCCAAAATGTCAACACAGTTTTACACATCTATTGTGTAATCTTGTTTCTCCCGGTCCCTTTTTCGCCGGTACCTGCAATCAATAAAATACATGTTTTTATTAAAATTTTATGCCTTCTTTGGATGGCAGTTATTCTAATATAACTGAATTGTACAAAGGTTATTTTTTTTTACAGTTTCTATTTGACATATCTCTTAAAGGAGACTGTTGCCGATGTTAAAATCTTACCAGGCTATAAAATTCTTTTTTATTTATAAAAAACATATGTATAATTAATATTTGCATATGGTAAAACATTTATGGTATGAGCACAACATTTTTTGTATATGAAAATTAAATACTGTTTATCTTCTTTGTGCTCTAGACAAATGAGTGTTCCTACTGTAGCATGTATGTATTTTCATAATTTTCATGTTATGACAATACATACACATCACTGATATTTCATGGATCTGAAGGGTAGTGAAATTGTAGCTGGCATACCTGAGTTTTTACATGGTAATTTGGGAAAGGGGTAGGCCAAAATGTTTGTTTGAAGGGACAATAACAAAGTTACAACATACAAATGGACGTAGTTGTGAAATGATAGATCAAGCGACATATGAATGTTTAGCAGTGTAAAGCAATTTGTGATTCTGTTTGTAAGAAAAAATACTAAACAGAAAATCATTCTTGAGTACAAATATTTATGAAAAAGTAATGCACTATGTCTGTGTCATATATGTTGTAAATATTTGTCGTAAGTAGTTAATTTCAAGGAAAAAAAGCATTTTGTCTACCATTTCATTACATTTNTCGTAAGTAGTTAATTTCAAGGAAAAAAAGCATTTTGTCTACCATTTCATTACATTTGCAAATGCTGCATAACATTCTGAAAAGTACATATAAACATATAACTCAATAATCAGAATGAATAAATGCGGACACACTTTCAACCTAAGTTACTGCATTTAAATATGCTACCGGCTATTAAAGTAATTGCTCAAAAATATTTAACTAAAATATTAAATTTTTAAAGATTTACCATTTATGATGTTTTGTTGGCTTACTTAATGTAAGGGAACCGCTTAGATGTGTTTTATTAGACAGACCCAGATAAATTCCATTCCTCTTTTCAGTGTGGAAGTATCATCCATAGCATCTGATGTACTGTTGCAACAAATTAACAATAAATTCATTATGTTTCACCTTAATACAGATGATTAATGAAGTATACATTTTAAGCATTTTACTGTGTAGTAATTTGTTTATAATAAAAATATGAAAATTCCATAAACAGAGATGGCTACAAAGGCAAAGGTGATGTATGTATCTTGGAGGCTGGTTTTGATTCGGAGGTAACATTAATAACATCATTGTTATGGTAGTGATGTTACATGCAGTGGTTTTTCTTTACCATCTTCAGTTTGATGGTGAATTATTGTTTATCTTGGAAGGAAAATTTTCATAGACAAAAAATTTCCGACCTCCTCCCTCCGCCCTGGGAAATGAACCGAGGACCTTTGACAGGGTGGCTACTTGGCCTGGAATTTTAGTAATATAGGAAAAGCAGTGAATTTAATGCCAGCACCAGTACAGTAAAACCTCTGTGTATTGATTTTTGATTTATTGTAATTTCAAGATCACATTCACTGAAAGTCCACATATATTGAAATTTTTTCCAGTCCCCTGAGAAATGATGAATAGAGGATCCACTGTATAGTCCATTCACAGTTTCTTCAGATGTTTTGCAATGAACCTTTGAAAAATCACCCTAGGAGTAACATGTCAACATGTTTTTTAAATTACTTATATGCGACAAATATATAACACTGTNTTTGAAAAATCACCCTAGGAGTAACATGTCAACATGTTTTTTAAATTACTTATATGCGACAAATATATAACACTGTTATTAACTTTAAAGTATTGTATTCTTGAATAATTAAAACTTTAACTTATTATCTTCTATAACTTGTAATATTTATTTTGTATGAAATACAAATTAAAAACAGCGAGAGCAGCGATATGTTGGCAATGCCTAGTAAGAAATACTTCACAGTTAAAATATTGTTTTAACCTAGTTTGTTGGTATGCTATTTGTTGTGGCGACTTTACCCGAAACTCAATTCGGAATGCCACTAGCGAACTATAACGAATTTTCAGCTAGTAAAAACGAATGCTTGGCGGCAGATGCACTCGAACTCAACCTNAAACACACCGGCCGAACGGCTCGCACATAACGGAAATTTGTTACATTTGTTTAAATATGTTGTACTTATTTTAAAGTCACGCCCCTAGTATATTTGTGTTCTGCGTGTTCAGTAGAGTAGAAATATATCATAATTTAGAANGAACGTCGACGTAAACACACCGGCCGAACGGCTCGCACATAACGGAAATTTGTTACATTTGTTTAAATATGTTGTATTTATTTTAAAGTCACGCCCCTAGTATATTTGTGTTCTGCGTGTTCAGTAGAGTAGAAATATATCATAATTTAGAANCTTATTTTAAAGTCACGCCCCTAGTATATTTGTGTTCTGCGTGTTCAGTAGAGTAGAAATATATCATAATTTAGAATTTTTTGTTCGTTTTTCAGAAAAGCCCCTAATCTTAATAATTACCCAAAACTAATAATATTTAAATTTGTAATTTACGACTGAAACTAGATTTTATTGTTTGAATTCTTATTGTAATATATGTAGATGTGATGGTGGGATGGTTACAAATCCGAAGTTGGCAGAAGTTATTACTGGCAACATGACATGGCATGTGTTGAACAAAACAGTAATTTCTCTTCTTGTGAAAAATACTTAAAATTATCACATCAAATTTGTACACGTTGTGTTTTTTAAACCTACCTAGGCTAGTTACGATGTTGTGATAAATCTGTTTTTCCACTCCAGGAATAAATGTACTGTAACGTGCGTCATGACCGCTGTGTGTGAAAGAGTNTTGTGATAAATCTGTTTTTCCACTCCAGGAATAAATGTACTGTAACGTGCGTCATGACCGCTGTGTGTGAAAGAGTTTTGTTGCCTTTACGTTACGGTGTCCCAGTGTGTGTGTGATTGCAAATATATGACGTGCAAAATTTATATGTTTTAACTGTGAAATGTTTTTATGACAAAATTAATTTTTGAAAGTCACGTCTGTTTATTTATTACAACATTGTAACTTTGCCCTAAGTGTTTGTGAAACACAATTGTGTAACATGTTTACGTTTCTTTAATTTGGATGTTTGCCTCAATTCCAACAAAATACTAAGTCCAGCCAGATACATTAAAATAAATAATGGCATAAACCTAGAATACAGTAAATACCAATGCATAGAAAATGAGCAGAATAAAAGTTACGGTAGGCCTATTTGTGTGCATGTTCACCACTATCTTTTAAGTTTGTCGCTGCTACATACAAAAAATAAGAGACTTGAGTTGTGTGCTTGAATTTACTGTGTCTTTTAGTTGGACTAGTTGTTCCTTCGTTTAAATATTTATTCCAACTAAAGCCGTCCTTTTAACGAAATAACCCAACATATAAATTACAAGAAGTTAAGATACTACAGTAACAGTTGTAACAGGGTTAAACACAGTTGCTTCAAAATATTAATGTGTATTACATCTAATGTGCTATGTCGTGTATAACAAATATGTTAACAATGTAAAATAATAACCGTAAGAACTATAGTCTATACAGACATTGTTAAAAAGTCATAAAACTGACCTAAATATGGTTATGGGCTTAAATCGTAAACATTCGTACAAAATGGTCGTTGAAATATTACAGAATTCTTTGAAGATCTGAAAACAGTAAACAAAGCATTCAACAGTTAAAACGTAGAAGTCACATGGCAGTGTTTATCTTTACATGTAGCGGAAGGATACGTGTTCCGGTAACATAAAAGTAGAACTTTAGCAGTGCTTCAGAAAAGTGTGTAGTAACCATGAATGGCCTATATTAGGGAAAAAGCCAAAAATGTCATAACATTGTCAGGAAAACTAGAGAAATTTCAGAATAATGATTATCCAAACAAAATTTACAGTTTTTTGGGGTGGTTATTTTTTCTCACAAAGAAAATATTTAATTAATGAACTGTTCTGTTACGATTCCCTGTCTATAATACCCTGTCTGCTATTGGGTATGATGTTCTGTTTCCGCTCATTGCCCACTTCTCGTTGGTTGTGCCTCTACATTCCTTGTTTGTTATGTATCTACGGCAAGTTGCAGTGCAACACCCATTTTAAGTGTTGAAGTGGGGAACACGTGGTTGGGTGTGTGTATATATATATTGATGTGTAAAATTTTACAGAATGCTGGAATAATCACCACTTGGTTGAAGCTGAGTTCGTCATGTAATACAAAATATGACAAGGAGTATTTATGAGTCGGGGAAAACCCCAAGTACAAATTTTCTGCAAAACGTATGTGGTGCAACAGTACATATCACAAACATACTGCCAATGGGGAAAATCGCCTTAAAAATGAATGGAAAATCGGAAAAACACATGTCTGCTGAAGAATTACATAAGAAATCATTATACGTTAATGCATTTTTTTTGTTACTTGGAATCTGTAAATAAAAACTCTATGTGGACTTTTGTTACGAAAAGTAGGTTATATTTTGAACAATGACTGTAATCCTGTATAGTTTTTTCACAAAAAAATGTACATGGACTGATATGGATTGTTGTGTAATGTTTATTTAACAAAGTCAAGCTTCATGAGAAGCCTTGTAGGGAACTTTAATTTGTTTGACATGATTTTGAAAAATTATAAATTAATTTTAACATGTCAGGGTTAAGAAAGGTCAGAAGATAAATGTGTAGTGATTCATCGACGAGACAGAATATATCAGCTCTATAGGTCAGTTAAACGTAATTCTTAAGAAATTATGAGTTTTCTCTGTTTTTACCAGTAATTTCAATGTCATTTTCTCTAATTTGGATAGTGTAAAAAATTTTTATTTATGGCAAAACCAGTTCTTAAGCAGAATTTGTTAATAAATTTTACTCATTTGTGCACCTTATAATCTGGTAAAAATAGGGTTTTCAGATCAAAGAATTATTTAAGTTATGAAACTAAGCTCACTTGTTTTTATATATTTAGTAAAAATTATATCAAAAATCGTGACGAATCGGTGGTGAACTCTAGCTGCCATCTTAAAATAGATGCATTTTTTAGTTTTGCCTCTGAAATGGTTAATCAAAGCTTAAAAATAATTATGTACAAAATCCAAGCACTCAAAATTTCCTACAAAAACGTTCCCATTCTTTTTTTGTTTGTTTCTCAAATAGTTTCTGATGTAATCTAGTGTGAATGTAAAACTTTTGCTTATTGCTAAATTATTTCTATATTTTCACACAAATATGCTGATAACTTCTGAACCGTTGGTGTTTTTCGAGAAAGAGGTCGCAGGCCATTGCTGCACAGAACCTAACACCTATCTTTATGAATAATCAATGAGGAAAATGTAAATATGACGAAGAAACAAAAATTCCAACAAAACCATATTTATACATTAGAGATATATTTGTAGTGTGATTAATTGATTAGGCACATATTGAATTATTAAAATTGGTTTTAATTTTTGTTTACTTGGTTCTCTCTTATTCACTGGGATGGGTGGTGTCCTGAGACTCATCAACAGCTGACATAGATGGTCCTGAATCATCCTCATTACTGGTCTCAGAAAGTGGGTCAAAGTTGTCGGCTTCATCGTTGTGTCGTCATCCAAGATTACACTGAAGGGAGTGCTTGATCTTTCCATCACATCTTCATGTCTCAAAAAGGTTTTACAGCCATTTTAGTTAGCCATTACTTGCCAACTGCTGTAGCATCATAGCACATGATGTCTGTAACAGGAAATGTTGGATGGCTATGAAACCAAAGTGAGAGTTTAGCAGTGTCTGCAGCTCTTTAGCTTTGCTGGCTCCCCTAAAAACTTCATGCTGTTACCGTGTAGGCTTATGACACTGTCTAAGATACCCTGTCCTCGTGTTAGGCCACCCATACTTTTCGTACTGCATGTCAAAGTCTGTTTAGTGGTCATGTCTGACCAAACTCTCGTCCAAATGCAGTTTGTCCTTTACATTGTGAACTACCCCTCATTCACGAATTTGTGAAATTCTTTTGGTGTCTGTCATAAGTGGTAGTTTCAGCATATCTTGTATGTAGAGCTGTTAGGATTTAGCATATGCAAAATGGTCATGGGCATAGAAAAATGGTATCCTTTGTTGCTGTATACAGTTGAGGTGAGGATCCCAATCACTTGATTGTTCAACATGAATATACTCCTTCACCAAAGTAATCATATTGTTATGCGCTCCCTTACCGTGATCTCTGCTGCACGAGCGAGCGAAAGAGTAGGATAGGGAGTTGTCATATGATGAGAGGCAAGTCAATGGAATGTATTGAATGACAGTAAAACGATAAACCAAGGAGCAGTTATCTGTTACATAAAGCATCCTGCTGCGCATAACTCTGCATAGTGCCGTGATATGCTTTTGTGACACATGCTACTGACCTTGGTTGTATTGAATTTCTGCATTTATCTGAAGAATTTTCTAGTAGCTTACTGCGCTAGTTTCTCTCAGCTAGACTCAGGGTGTGACGAACCTTCCAGGTCAAGGTCAGCAGCTATAAAAAGTGCGTCGGGCCTCCTAGCCGGGAGTTGTTTGTTGGATAATAGTGGTTTGAACAAATTAAAAAGCAGATCTAGTTTGTTTATTTTTATTAAGACCTCCATCCCTCATGAACTCAGAAACCCACTCAGGAGTCTTGTAACAATACTGAAATATTGAATCCAGAGGGTTGCACTTTTCTTAAACTGAGTCAACTTGTCTCCCATTTTCTTTGCTAGTATTATTAGATGGGTTTTTATTCAGTGAACCCAGGTAAGGTGACTCTTATAGAAAATCCACCATAAGCTCATCAGTAGCCTTCTATTCCCTAGTACTATTGATGTCAAGTTCAAGATTAATGTTCTGCAAAGTATAAATAAGCTAGTTTACACTACACTAGCAAAGGTGTGAACTTGTAACATTTTATCAACTGATACTGGAGCATAGATGGTGCTCATCAATTGTTTGAGACCACTTCCACCCATGAGATATCTAGTGCACCCCAGAAAAGACATCAAAAGGTGAAATTCACATAGTCTTACCAGAAAAACAGCACAAATCAGCTGGAACTGCTGCAAGTATTTCTCTACTTTTAATGCATAGTGGCTGGTCAAATGTAACAATTAAGCACTTCTGATCAATTTTGACATAAGTCAGCAGAAAATCATAAGACTGTGTAGATAGTATCATCAGATGGTGGAGAGTTTATGAAGTAAAGAGGAACAACCTTCATGTTTTCACTGCACATAGATTTTGTTACAGAATGTATAAATCCTTTCCATTCTGGAACCCCAAGGCTATTGAGACATTCTTGCATACATCCATAAGGTGTGATNTTTGAAAAATCACCCTAGGAGTAACATGTCAACATGTTTTTTAAATTACTTATATGCGACAAATATATAACACTGTGATTAACTTTAAAGTATTGTATTCTTGAATAATTAAAACTTTAACTTATTATCTTCTATAACTTGTAATATTTATTTTGTATGAAATACAAATTAAAAACAGAGAGAGCAGCGATATGTTGGCAATGCCTAGTAAGAAATACTTCACAGTTAAAATATTGTTTTAACCTAGTTTGTTGGTATGNAAGTCCAAACACTATTTGTAAATTAAACATAGCCTATTTATATATTTGGTAATTATTAAGTTTAGGGGCTTTTCTGTAAAAAAAAAAAAAAATCATGGAAAATGGTATATTTCCACTCTACTAATGATGCAGAACACGAATATACGAGGGGCATTAACGTACAACTAATTTCTTAATATGGTCCCACCTAACCTAACAGAACCTAACCCTACGATGGGTGAATCACTATTTTACATTATTAAACTAACATAGGATTGTAGGGTTTTAAACTAACCTAGGATTGTAGGGTTTTACACTAACCTAGGATTTTAGGGTTTTACACTAACGTAGGATTATAGGGTTTTAAACTAACCTAGGATTTTAGGGTTTTACACTAACCTACGGTTGTAGGGTTTTACACTAGACTACAAATTTAGGATTTTAGGGAATTAAAGGAACCGTAAAACACACCAAAAGAATACAGTGTTCCACAAATCCGCCACATACGCGAATATAACGCACTGAATCACTAGTTTACAGTCGAATATAACGCAATGAAACACTAGTTTACAATCAAATATAGCGCACAGAAGCACTCGTTATAGCTTTCTCCGTTTTTAAATCTGTCGGATTGGGATGTCACAACTAGACTGTGGCAACTGATTTTTTTTTAAATTGACCGTTAAAATGCCTGTAATGACATCCGTGGCCACCAGGTAGCATGTGATCAGCAATGTCCAGCCATTAATAATGGCGGTAGACGTTAATAGACGTAAACAAACTGACCTAACTGCTCGTACATTTAGTGATTATTTAAATATGTTTTAGTTATTTTAACACTACGCCTGCTTCAAAATTAACAAGGTAAGTGGTGCTGAATTCATTAATACAACTTTTGTTGGTTTAGGACGTTTCGTTTAGGAACGTCGACGTAAACACACCGGCCGAACGGCTCGCACATAACGGAAATTTGTTACATTTGTTTAAATATGTTGTACTTATTTTAAAGTCACGCCCCTAGTATATTTGTGTTCTGCGTGTTCAGTAGAGTAGAAATATATCATAATTTAGAATTTTTTGTTCGTTTTTCAGAAAAGCCCCTAATCTTAATAATTACCCAAAACTAATAATATTTAAATTTGTAATTTACGACTGAAACTAGATTTTATTGTTTGAATTCTTATTGTAATATATGTAGATGTGATGGTGGGATGGTTACAAATCCGAAGTTGGCAGAAGTTATTACTGGCAACATGACATGGCATGTGTTGAACAAAACAGTAATTTCTCTTCTTGTGAAAAATACTTAAAATTATCACATCAAATTTGTACACGTTGTGTTTTTTAAACCTACCTAGGCTAGTTACGATGTTGTGATAAATCTGTTTTTCCACTCCAGGAATAAATGTACTGTAACGTGCGTCATGACCGCTGTGTGTGAAAGAGTATTGTTGCCTTTACGTTACGGTGTCCCAGTGTGTGTGTGATTGCAAATATATGACGTATAAAATTTATATGTTTTAACTGTGAAATGTTTTTATGACAAAATTAATTTTTTGAAAGTCACGTCTGTTTATTTATCACAACATTGTAACTTTGCCCTAAGTGTTTGTGAAACACAATTGTGTAACATGTTTAAGTTTCTTTAATTTGAATGTTTGCCTCAATTCCAACAAAATACTAAGTCCAGCCAGATACATTAAAATAAATAATGGCATAAACCTAGAATACAGTAAATACCAATGCATAGAAAATGAGCAGAATAAAAGTTACGGTAGGCCTATTTGTGTGCATGTTCACCACTATCTTTTAAGTTTGTCGCTGCTACATACAAAAAATAAGAGACTTGAGTTGTGTGCTTGAATTTACTGTGTCTTTTAGTTGGACTAGTTGTTCCTTCGTTTAAATATTTATTCCAACTAAAGCCGTCCTTTTAACGAAATAACCCAACATATAAATTACAAGAAGTTAAGATACTACAGTAACAGTTGTAACAGGGTTAAACACAGTTGCTTCAAAATATTAATGTGTATTACATCTAATGTGCTATGTCGTGTATAACAAATATGTTAACAATGTAAAATAATAACCGTAAGAACTATAGTCTATACAGACATTGTTAAAAAGTCATAAAACTGACCTAAATATGGTTATGGGCTTAAATCGTAAACATTCGTACAAAATGGTCGTTGAAATATTACAGAATTTGCTTTGTTTACTGTTTTCAGATCTTCAACGTTTCATTAGATGGTGGAGAGTTTATGAAGTAAAGAGGAACAACCTTCATGTTTTCACTGTACATAGATTTTGTTATAGAATGTATAAATCCTTTCCATTCTGGAACCCCAAGGCTATTGAGACATTCTTGCATACATCCATAAGGTGTGATAAGGTTTCAGTTGTACCATTTCCTCTACCCGAACTGCTAGGTCTTTCACAATCACATTTCTTAAACCACCTTCCAATTTCTGTAATACTGTCAGTTGGATAACTCAAAGTTCTCTAGCGTATTTTGAGCTTTGTATCTGGATTATAGTCTTGATATTTCTGTTTCTCTTTTGACTGAACTTGCCGGGTTAATACATTTAATGCCACCCATTGCATGAAAAGTATCTCATCTATTGATCATTGCAGACATTGAAGTCAGCATTGTCGACCATGAACTGACTGAATGATCCGTTCATGCCAGGTTGAGCGTGAAAAATGGATGAAAATCCAAGGAGTTGGTTGAGCTTCATGGTATGATGAACAGAATCCTAAACTAGATATAAAGTTTACCAAGTTTTTGGAGATATATTTCCTGTACAGCAATAGGCCAAGGCTGTTTAATATGAGGGACATAAAGGACCATGGTTACACAGCTGAAATTGTGGAGTGTGCAATGGAAATGTGTTCTTATAGTCTTCTCATTGTCTTTCGTCCTCATTGCCACATCCTCCAGGAAAGTAAGTAGGTTTGTGGGAGCACAACTACTTGCATCTTTCAAGAAGCTATCACTAGGAGGGTAGGTGGTTTTATCATGCACTTGAGACTGGATATCCTAACTTATTATTGCTGCTCAGTTTTCACGATTCTGAGTTGCTACTCAGTTTGCTTTTACTTTTTGTTTTCATAGCAATAATTCAAGATTTTAATTCCTGTGTCAATAAAATGCACTGTTGGCACTTTTATTCTATTTGCNTGTTTTCATAGCAATAATTCAAGATTTTAATTCCTGTGTCAATAAAATGCACTGTTGGCACTTTTATTCTATTTGCTGCTATTATGTTTTGTTCCCTATATTTTTCTGTGAGTTTGGCTATTGATGTGTGATCATCAGTGACATGTCCTGTTACTGCAGAATGTGAGAGGGCATATTGGCAGTCAGTGCTATCTTCCAGGAAAAAAAACATTTATTCCATAGCTGTTCAAACATAATAAGTTTCAGGATGGTCACATTTACCACCTTTTGTAATAGTATGTAGAAAAAATTTTGTGAAACAGTCTTTGCTGTTATATTCCTTTCTCAGCTACTATCATATTTACTCTATTTTAAGTCACACATTTTTTTTTCTCCAAAAATATCACACAAGGGTGCGACTCAGAATCAAGTACCATAAATTTTTTGGCCTGAAACATACTTTAGCTCAACTGTACTAGTGTTTAGATAATTATTTTTAGTTGTTTTGGCTGTGCCATTCAGAGCATATAACTTAATAAATCAAGATATTCCTTTTTTAATTTTTAAAATAAAATAAATAATTTAAAAAAAATTCAGTAAAGGTTTAGGATAAAATAGTTTAAGTAACATGTATGTACTACATAAATTTATTCATAAAAGTTACTTGTTCTAGAGAGAGAGTCGCATGCAGGACTTACGTTTTTTTGCAGGAATTTTGTTACAAAATATTGTTCTGTAACGTGAAACACATCCTCCAGAAAACAGAAAATTTATTCGTAGCCGATTGGGTGGATGCGTATTTGTGGGAACACTATCTAGGACAATGTGCAGTATCTTTCAGCCGTGGAGCAGGAATACCTAGCAATTACATGTGGAATAACAGTGCAACCATCGTATGGGGATTCATACAACTGCATGTTGAGTAACCGTGCAGCCATCTAGCAGCTACATGCTGGCAAAACAGTGCGGCCATCGATTGCGTTATCTTACAATTTCATATTTACAGTTTCATGAAAATAGTTTACAGATTATCTTTTGAATGAAAGCAATCCAGGAATGGTATAGCTCAAAAATTAAAATTTAAGTTGCAGTATTCTTTCAAAAATGTCATCACTCATACTGCAAAATAAACAGCGGCCTAATACGCATCTTTTCAGTTTTCAATATAAAAAAACTACAGCTGCAATTGATATTTAAAATTATTTTGCGTACATAGGCTGTCGTTTTCGTTGAACGGTGAGATCAAAACACAATGCTTCATTCATAGCAACAGGAAAAGTGTGTATTATTTTGCTTCTTTAAACAAAGCGTAATTATTTTTGCAGAATATAATGGAAATACAGCGGCAGGGATGCTGTTTGAAATTAATGAATAAAATTTTGGCTGCTGGAGGGAAGCACAATGTAATTACAGTAGTGCTCCCATTTTGCGAGTGTCCATGGCTCCCAAGAATACCATAGTCAAATCGCTGTTGTCGCAAAATCCAAAAATAACTAATTGTGACACCTGAAAAAAATTTAAAATTATGCTTAAAGTGCATTATTGGCTTAAAGTTAGTGTTTAATTGTCACTGGCATAAAACAAACACCTTTTAAATGAAATAGCATGCGTTAATCCATTTTCAGTGTCTTATTGAGTGAAAATAAAAGGAGTTATTATTTTAATTCAATAATACATTTCCTAATTTGACACAATATATTTCAAACCCGAATCGTTTTGAGCCTGTACCAGATAAAAAAGTTACTTTTAGAAGGACGTGATATATATTTTTGTGACACAGTAGCGGAATAGTTAACTGTGCTGACATCTGTTGGCCAGCGCATGCGGCTTGCTTCGGAAGCCACACCCCCATGAAATTACTCTTTTTAGCTAACTTTCCGAATAAAAGGCATATGAGATCACTTCCCTGCCTCTCTCTCTCTCTATCTCTCTCTTTCTATCTCTCTCTCTNTGACATCTGTTGGCCAGCGCATGCGGCTTGCTTCGGAAGCCACACCCCCATGAAATTACTCTTTTTAGCTAACTTTCCGAATAAAAGGCATATGAGATCACTTCCCTGCCTCTCTCTCTCTCTATCTCTCTCTTTCTATCTCTCTCTCTATATATATATATATATATATCTCTCTATATATATATCTCTATCTCTCTCTCTCTATCTCTCTCTCTCTCTCTCTCTCTCTGCGTGCGTGCCTGCCCCCTTCTTTTAATTTTTAAATGCTTCAACCGAATTTCACCAAACATGGTACACACATAATACTTAGTAACNCCTGCCCCCTTCTTTTAATTTTTAAATGCTTCAACCGAATTTCACCAAACATGGTACACACATAATACTTAGTAACGACACATGACTTAATATTTTTTGTATTATTCTGTTCTTCGCTGTTTTTCATTTTTTTGTTGCCAGTTATTCATAAGTGTGAAGCAGTTCAGGCATAAAAAATATTGCTTTGTGGCAAAAAAAAAAAGGGTGGTAAACTGGTACACTAAAAATAAGATTTTAAATTTAGTTTTGTAAAACTTAATTTAATTTNATGTTGACACAACACAGAGGAAAGAGAAGCAAAACTTACAAAATCTTTAAGGCCACACATCTATTACTAATGTAAAAAAGGTTGAATAGGTCTTACTGTAATCTGGAGTGGCCAAGACTTTCTACAACATCCTCCCCAGGGTGTCAGTTTATCTAAGTCATCTCAGTGGATGTCAATTTGATTTATGACTTTTACTTTTGCAGTCAGTTACTGTTTGGTACATGCACTGAAGCACAGATAAATCAGGAAACTATGAAGGAGGCATATTCAAGTTATCATTAATTACAGATTCTTAGGGCCTCACTTTTACTGTTAATAAAATGTGCTGATTTCATAATTAAAATTTTAGAGTTTTGTCAAAGAAGTATTTTCATTTGGTTAAAAAATTTTCTAGCAAAAAAGCATTCATTATTAGTAAAACATTAATGTTGTTTTGTTATAATTTCAATTAAACCAAATGGAATTTGTTATTCATTAATTTTTACAATACATATTTAAGTAGAAAGCATTTAAAAACATTTAACAATAAGAATGATAGGACAACTTTATGAGAGCATGCAAGTTGTGTCTCATACATTTGTCACAGTCACAGTAATTTTTGTGCATTCAATCGTGTACTTTGTAGAGACATTAGTTTTATTATTGACACACATGTTAAGTAAGTGAGAGATAATGCTTTGTAACAACTATAAAATTGTAAAACTTAATGTTTTTAAGAGTTCTCATGGTAAAAGAAACTTTTATTGTGGTTTCAGATACACTACTTAAATAAGCAACTTTGTCAATGTTTTGTGAATATGGGAATTATTACAGAATTTCACAAATAAACATAATTTTTCCATATTTTGCATTATTTCNTCAATGTTTTGTGAATATGGGAATTATTACAGAATTTCACAAATAAACATAATTTTTCCATATTTTGCATTATTTCGCAGTTAATTAAAATTTCTAGCCGCTACTGATTGCTTGTGTAGTGCATATATATTTAAACCCAATCATTTCAGAGCTTAAGTGGAAATCATTGGCTACCCACCACACAAACTCCAAATTCTGAGACAAATGTTGACAAAGGTTTATGAACATGGTGTCTTGAGTATGCTGTGTGTTGCATCAAGAAAGTCATAATGTCAGGATCAGACTTTTAGTCAGGTCTAAAGAGGTTACGGTACAATTGCGGGAGGACACTTGGTAGAAAATTCATTTATAATAAAAAAAAATGGGGAATGTTTCCCAATATCAGTTTTGTTTGAGATTCAAAAAAGAAAAGGCTAGTTTTAGTGTTATATTGCACAGGACCTTCATGATTGTAGTTTGCTCTTAACCATTTAGATACTACCTCAGAGCTCATAAATTGAGTCATGTCATGCCAGGGGCTGGATGACACCATCACAGCCCTGTTCTTCTTGCCTCATTACAGCATGCATACTCACAGAGCACACCATAAAACTGCATATCACTGTAGATTGGCATGTTGTGTTTGTGATATTATATTGCTGTTTAACTGTTCACCAACGATGGTGCCTTCACAGTGAGAATTCCAAGTATCTGTGTATTAAAGGTGGCTTGCCGTTAATTTAACACTTTTGAAATATTCCTTTGAAAAAATTCTTTGCCCATGAATGCAAATATTTTGAATATAAATCATGACTGGAGTACCTACACTCATGCTAGCAATGAATTGGTAAAAGTAGTTACATATCTTAACATCTTATATACAATTTGTAGTGGATAAATTAATGGCCACTGGAAGTTGGGTTTTCTTTGTTTTATGTACATCAAAGCAAGAATGGCAGGAGAATAACATATTAATATTTGCCCCAGTTTCAGAGGGTTTCTCAATTGACATAGATACTAGTCACTAGGCCCAAGATGGTATAAATCTTCTATACAGTTGGGGGAAGGATACAGAATAGCCAGAAAGAAGAAAGCAAGCTAGGCTCATTTAACACGCTGAGTGCAGTACGTATTTACATACATTCAAGACAAGTTATAAGTTACTTGCCTATATCCTCCACGGCATGAACACCAGTTCTGCTGTTCTCTGTATTCCCACTCACCACTTTTCTATTGGGCTGCACTTCACCAGACGTGCTTACTTTAGTATACAGTCTATTCGCAGTTTCTTCACACTTTTTGAATCAAAACTTTGAAAAATCACCCCATGTATGACATATTTGGTTGTTTCTTAAATATATCATTTATCTCAAGCATTTGATACTTCTGTTAACAGAAAAGTATATTATTTTTAATTAAATTGAAAATGTACTTATATTTGACCTAAAAACTATAATAATGTATTTACAATTAATGCAAATAAAAACAGTGACAAAATAGGTGTGTTGGTAATGACTACTAAGAAATAGTTCTTATGTAAAATATTATTAAACTGAGTGCACACGAATGTGGTGCATTGTTCCTTTTGGTTTAATTTTCTACACTTAGTTAAGTTTTGTTTGCATTATGCAGAGAAATATCCTGAAAGTAGAACTTCAGCACCGCTTCAGAAAATGTGGCAGTAACTGTGAATGGACTATACAACATTTATTACTGGCCAGCTGTTCGTCAATATAATGCCGTGTTGACAGTGTTCCCATGAAATGTTTGGTTCCTAGGTACCATAGCATTCAATCCATTCTATTAATTTGAGTGCTGTCAATGTAAAATTAGTAAAATTACATTGCAGTGAACTTCATAAAAACTGCTGGCGATGTAATATTATGTTGACAATGTGTTTAAAGAGTGTGGAATGTCATAATATTATGGCAAACTCCATAAAACTGTGTTGAAATCAGGCAATGTCATATGACATTGATAGCGACCAGAGTGCTAAGCCATGAACCAATTATAGATGGGTGAGGACCTGTTGACGAGGGTGGACAGCTCTTTCTCCAGCTTCTCGTGCTGGAAGAGGGGCAGCACGGTGGTGGTGTCTTTGCGGTCACACTCTGCCTCCAGCATCTTGACCTGGCAGTCGGAGAAGGCACACGGCGGCTTGAGCGGCACCCTCTCCTGCCCAGAGCTCGAGCTGGAGGACTTGTGCCTGCAACAGTTACACTCTCTCCCTCTATGGCTAGGTCACCTCTTGATAAACACTTCTGGCATCAACAATTCAAGAGAATCTCTGCCCTCTAAATCTGTTGGTATCAGTGCTGTGGTTCCAAAATTTTCAGGGGCAAGACAAATCCCTGGTGTATGCCTTTCACTACAGCACTGCCTACAACAATAGACTAACTTGAGACTCAAAAGATTAAAATGAATACAAATCGCCATTATACACTTGCGCCACGTAAACAAACTAGCATTTTAATAGCCTGTACTAATGCTGCAGGTCTCAAAAGGAACAAATCATAACTGGCGTTAGTGGTGCATTGGTGCTCCATACATTTAGTGGTGAAGTGAATACAACTGAATTCATAGTTTGGTTGTGACGTAGATTGGTGTTTTTTTCAATGAAGTTCAACTGTGTCAGGAAGTTCTGGAACTGACCCACAACATTGATTGTTATGGATATGATTTATGATGGTATAATTTATTTTATAAATGAGCTAAAGCTATGTAATAAAAATAATAAAACCAAAACAAGTTATACTATAAAGTGCGACATTAAGTAGAGTGCATAGAGCATGTACCCACGTACAATTACAGCGTTGCTTGGCATGCATATCATTCATGTGAGGCACAACTGTTAACTTGGTTATTCATATCTGTTGGGCACCATTTCCTTGTTTGCTAAACTGTTTGCCCTGATCATTAGTGTAGGGTTATCACAAGGTGGTGTGGGTATGTTAAACATCACTTATTAGGTAAGTGTTAAAACACTTATGTGCTTCTGTCTTGTGATCTATAGCAATAGAGAGATTAATGACAGATATCAGATTTTAGGTTTTTATGGTGTTTTTCCCAATTTGTCATATTTTTCCATTGCAAACAAAATGGCAGTTTTATGGAAGTGTGCCAAACATTACCACTGTAAAATCACTAGTTTGCAAACTTAAATTTTTGTAGATTGCCCTAAAATAAATGTACAGTTTCTTTACATTCTAATATTTTTATCATATTTCTGTTGTATTTTATTACTCAAAACAGGTTTGATTTAACTTCTAGACTATTGTGTTTAATGTGAAAATGTGTGGATTTTTATCTGCTGGGGAATGCAGTCTACGATGCTTTGCTTTGCCTCAGTTGTTGCTATGAAAGTTAGCTCTCTATAATACTTCCCTGACACATTTTAAGTATACATTTATAAAAAACTGATCTTAAAATAGTAAAGTAACTACTATGATGTAACAAACTGATATGAGTTGCCCACCATTCAAATTTCAAACTCAAAAAACTTTAGTGGTTATAGAGAACAAATGATTCATATACTTAGCTGTTTCTTTGCATTAAATATAGTGAAATTAACTTTATAAGCATCAAGTTGGTTGTGTTATATTCGTAAAATGTGTAGCATAACTAGGATGTTACTGTATAATTTCACTAAGGATAAATTCAACCAGAGTTAATAGCGATAAGCAAAAATTGTACTCTCAAAAGCAAAATAAGAAAACACTTTTAGGAGCATAACGGCAAAGCAAAAATACTTTGTGAATTGTCACATGACCTCATCCCTCAGCTGGCGTAAGCCCGTCATGGATCACGTGCACATGAGGAGGAGGGACTTGTAATGCATGTGATACGCTTGTTGAGTGCACCGAAGGTGGGATGCAGCAGAAGATAATTGCCAAAAGAGTTCACATTTATGATTTAGGTTTTTTAATTTAAAATTATTTTATCACGCACTCCTGTGCACTTTCCTGTGTGTTAGGATATAAGGTTTGATGTATCTGTTGTTGTGCACTTCTGTGAACATTCTTATGATTAGCGATGGACAAGGCCATCAGCAAAGAGTTATTGTTGATATGTAAGGTATTTGATGTGTTTGTTTTGCTGTGCACTTCTGTGCACATTTTAAAAATTAGTAAGTAAGTTTCTGGTGTTTTAATTTTGCCATGCAGTCTGATTGAGCCTGCACTTCTGGCCCAGGCTAGTATTATCCCCGCTTCCGACAGCCATTCGGCAGTCTCTCGTTGGAGCTCAAACTGGATGGACGCGTGGTTGCCGGTGCCCCATATTTTCATTCACCGATTTGTAGTTCTGTCTATTAATCATTTTCCAAAACTTTTTTTTTTACCCCTGTAGCTTGCCTTGGCCCTTCCATTTATTCGGAGGGCCCTTGACTAATTATTTCCACATACGGGCTTATTATGAGTAACTTAACTAACATTGTGTATTTCCATGCTGGTTCAGGCGAGGTATCGTGCAAGTGTTTTTGTGCCGCATTGTAAAAATTATATATTGGTTCATTTCCTTTTAAGTTAATGTAGTGCCCGCACATTTTAAAGTTTTATTCTGTAATAAATGCAGGATGACACTGGATCTAATGTGCTGGTCACATTCATTCTCTAAGTATGAGTCCCCACCCCCCAACCCTGTACTTACGTTTGGCGTACTCCATGGCTAACAACGAAGCAGAAGAGGTACGTGTGTGTGAACGATCAGCCACATGGCTATGTCACAATCCTAGAATGAGAGTGTGCTCACTGCGTGGTTGTGCGCGAAATCACGGCCTAGCACCCTGGGAATACTACTAAATCACTACTATTACTATTCACTGCCTCGCATACTACCACCGATAACAATATGGCGCCCAACACATGTGGCTGCCTTAAATCAACGCCTCGAAACCTGAGTACAGTGACTGTGTGCTAGATCGAGTGATACAGTGTGCATGTGGACTCTGTTTTGTTTTGCTCTCTCTCCTGCCGGGCACACCCTGAACCACATGGACAGTGCTCAGTATTAGTGTGCATTAGCTTGAAATATGAAGCAGCATGTTGTGTGAGGTGTCACAGCTGTAAGCTGGGAACTGTGGCATTAGTCGTGAAAGCTCATATTTCATCAGCGGGTTCTTTGCTTGCAAGGCGTGCTTCAATCAGCGCACCACTTCAAAGACAGTAGTACCACGGCCAAACTTGCCGCTTGGGCCACACGCCCCATCCCTCTTGGAGAAAACACCACAAGCTACCATCCTTTCATGACATGCACAGGTTAGGGGGATTGGGGCACACGTTGACGAGCGAAGGGGGCCTGCTGCACATCTAGGTGAACGCTAACGGGCAACTGCGGGCGGCCCTGATCGACACAGTGGCGACACACAACTTCATCACCGCCCACCTCATGCCGGCCTACCAGCTGACGGTGAAACTTGTGCTGCTCCGCATCGCAATCAGGGGCCCGCGGTGAGGATCCGGGGACGGACCACCTTCGCAATCCAGATACAAGACCTGGCCACTAGTGCCACTATCTTTGTAGTAGAGAGGCTGTAAGAGGACATCATCCTTGGGCAACTATGGCTGCGTGAGCAGGACGCCAACATTAAGGTAAGAAAGGAGTGACTCCATATCTGAACTGCTGGCCGACGTACTACTTACGGTATCAAAACCACCCTCCCCCCCCTTCCCATGGGACCTTTGTTGCTGGACGAACTTAGTTACGGGGTTCCACCCGAGCACATGACAGTGTTTCATTCTGTGTTCAACCAACATCCCAATGTGTTTATGGTCTCTGACTCATTGCGGCATATCACCATCACTCAGCACGAGATTTCAACTATTTTGGACGCCCCCGTTTTCGTGAGACATATTAATTATGGTGGCCCCACTCAAGAGGCTATTTTGGACCAGGTCACAGAGATCTTAAAGACGGCGTGATTGAGCCTAGCAAGAGCTCATACAACTGTCAAGTAGTCATGGCGGACAAAAAGACAGTACGCTAAGGTTCTGCGTCAATTTCAAGCCGTGAGCAAGCTAACTGTGAACGCACCCCCACCATTCCTATACATCTGACATACTGGCAGGGTGGGGACAGGCCAAGGTTTTTTCTGCATTGGACCTGAAATCCGGCGTTTGGCAAATTCACGTAAGATTAGAGGATAGTCCCAAGATTGTGTTTACCACGTTGGACGGCTGGCAATTTCCAGTTTCACTCCAAGCCCTTTGGCGTGCAGGACACCCTCATTACCTTCCAAGCACTCATGACGTGGGTGCTGTACAGGAACATTGTCCTATTCACCGCTGTGTGCCTTGATGACATGGTAATATGCGCCAGTCATGGGAGGAGCATGCCCACTATCTTGCGCTTGCGGTTGAGGCACTGCCTCATCTGTGCGTCGATAAGTGCCATCTTGGTGTGACCAAACTCCTGTGCCTAGGGCACATCATGGACACACAGGGGAACGACCGTCCCCGGAGCAGTTGCAGTTCCTGCCCTAGACATTCAAAGAGCTACAGCGGTTCGTAGGGCTAGTGAACTTGTTCCACAACTACATACCGGACTTTGCCACAGTCGCTGTGCTCCTTATTGACCTACCATTACCAAAGTACCGATACTACTGGACAGATGCTGCCCAGCAGACATTTGTTGAGCTGAAGCGTAAGTTCCGCGAATCCCACCTGCTCGCTCACCCCGACTACTCCCACCGCTTCTATGTGCAGACAGATGCAAGCCAGGAGGGTTGGGCGCGATGTTATACCAACTGAATGACCAGGGCAAACTCCTTATCAACTATGCGAGCGTGAATTTCTGGAATGCCGAAAGGCACCGTGATGTCAGTGAGCATGAGTGCCTTGCGGTCATGTGGGCACTGATGCGCTACCACCACCACCACCACCACCTGGAGGGCGGCGAGCTGACAGTGAGGATGGACAACCAGTGCCTGCTCTGGTTGGAGAGGGTGCACGGCTGGAAGTCTTCGTTAACACGTGCCCTGGCACTCCAATCACTGAATTTTGTAGTTGAGCACATCCCTGGCAAGCACAGTGAGCTAGCGGGATGAGTTGTCCTGCCACCCTATCCCCAACCGCCAGGCACACAGTACCACCTGGGCAGACATTCTTCCCCCGTCCTGTCGTAGTGAGCTGGCCGACCAGCCACCTGGTGCAGACTAACACAGATCAGACCTTTGATGAAGTCTGGCGCGAGGTTCTTAGGGCACAGGCGGTGGACAAGTTTGCATAGAATAAGCACGCGGCGTGCGAGTCCGGGCACCTGAACCACTACCAGTCAGTCAACTGTGTCCTCCAGTACCGTGTGCACCATGATGACACCCCCTGGGAAGTGTTTGTGCCATGGCCGGCCTGTGCAGCTGTGTACAGATTACACCATGAAACCTCAGCAGGTCAACCCGGAGCCAACGAGACGAGATGCGCCGTGGACGAACACTTCCATTTTATGGGGTTGACAAGAAAACCCACCAGTACGTGTGCATGTGTAGTGTGCCAGATGCGTAATATCCACCACCGCGACAGCACGGAACAGCAATGCTCCAGGAAACCAACCCAGCTGTTTGATACAGTTGCCCTCGACATCTAGGACTCCTATCCCAGAATCACCAGAGACAAACACTTCGTCTTTGCTGTCACCAACCTTTCCACCTGCTGGGTTGAGGCATTCCCAGCCAGTAACACCCGGGCCAGCACTATTTTGCTTGCATAGGTACGCCAATACTGCGACCGGGGTATCACCCGCGCAGTTATTGTAAGAATGAGACCTGCCAAGGCCGTGTCAGCTAGAGGTGCGGGGTCAGGTGAAACCAGAGGAAAGTCCCATTCACTGTGGACAGAGGATGTACCAGGAGAGAGACTCAGCGTGCACCCATCAGGCAGCCTACATCGCGGGTCACACACCTGTGACTTCCACACACACCTGTGACTTCCCCACACCTCTGACTTCCCCTTCCCGTGAACTTCAACCCAGACAATGTATATACTCACACCCCCCCTGTCAGTGGGGCAGGGACAGTTTTGCACAGGGTTAGCCTCTTGTTGGACACGTCCGAGGACTATTGTAGGCCTCGATGGAACCTCATCCTTCTTAGTACAGCTTGGGGGTGGCAGGTCATAGAAAATTTTATGACGAAAACGTATGCATTGCAAGTGACTCCGACAATGATTACGTTGAGCCAGGCGCAGACGCCCCTTCAGAGCCTCACAATTTGGGGGGAAGCGAGGTGGGTTTAGAGACANTACCAGACCTCAGGATAGCAGAGCTGACACACCCATTACACCCACGGTTTTGTCGGATTCCCACATGGAAACCTCACACCCGGGGGTGTCTGGGTCGCCTTTCCCACGTGCTCTGGACCTTCGTTTGGTGTATACTGTCTCTTGACCCCATCCCTGGACTTCCTGGGTTTTCCACTGGAGGACCCCAGGCTTGACACTGAACTGACATTGCCGGATTTTGCAGGTTTCCTGCAAACAAGCTCAGAGCCTATCGTCGAGCAGCCCTTGTCACAACCAGAGATGCCAGAGACACCCTGGTGCTATTGGCCGTTGGACCTGTCTCTGGGTGATTCCATCCTCTGCTGCGTAGTGGTAGAGGTGGACGATGAACTCCTCCTCGCAGATAAGGCCAGGGGCACACAGGGTATTTACATTATTGACCTCTCGGGGGGGGGGGGATATTTCATCCAGCCATGAAGGGGGACCCGGGCTTAAGGCACCCGGTATGAACTTGACCTCGCTTCCCCGCAGGACTAGGAGGGTTCGCAGGCACGGTACACAGCGCAGCGAGGCCACCAATCCCCTATTCCAGGGAACACAACACTGAGACGTTACAACTTATGCATTCTCTGCTGTAGGCGAGCTCACTCTTGCTGTGACACACATTCCTTTCTTGCGCACGTCACCAACGATCTGGCAACGCCCAGCACCACACCACCCCGTACGTTAGCACGTGCATGTTCTAATCTCGTGCAATAGTGTGCATGGTGGCCTAGCGTGGGGGGTTGTCATCCGCCGACATCGTCCCTTGGTCGGCGTAAGCCTGTCATGGGTCGCACAAGGAGCAGGGCCGTGTGATGCATGTATCGAGTTTACCGATGGTGGGCTATGACCAAAGATAACTGTCAAAAGTGTTTATGTTAGATGTACAGTTTTTTATGTCATTGTTTGGCCGTGCACTCCTGTGCAGGTCCCTATGAATTAGGATATAAGATTTGACGTATCTGTTGTCACGCACTCCTCTGCTCATTCTTATGAATAGCAATGGCCGAGGCCACCAGCAAATGGTTCTTATTAGTATGTAATGTCTTTTGTGTGTTTGTTTTGCTGTGCACTCTTGTACACGTTTTGTAAATTTGTGAGAAAGATTCTGATGTATTAATTTTGCCGTGCATTTCTATGCACGTTTTTGTAATCATGGTTGCCCCATATGCTCTATATCATGGACGTGGTCCAATGAAGCCTGCGGTTCTGGCGTGGGCAAGTGTCACCACTTCCAACGGCCATTCGGCAGTCTCTCGTTGGAGCTTAATCTGGAAGAACGCGTGCAGCGTGGCCTGCAGGGTCCTTATCTTTTTGCATTCACCATTTTGTAATTCTGACTGTTAATAATTTTCTAAATCTTTTTATTTCACCTCCACAGCCGGCCTTGGCTCTACCGTTGATTCGGAGGGCCCTCAACTCTAATTATTCGGCTTATGGGCTCTTCATGAGCAACGTAACTTTGTGAATTTCCTTGCTGGTTCAGGTTAGGCCGTGTGCTAGTGTATTTGTGCTGCAGTGTTAAAATAATGTATTTGTTTATTTCCTTTTGAGTTCACGTAGAACCCCTTGCATTTAAATGTTGTTTTATTTTGTAATAAACACCAGATGGCTCTGTATCTAACGTGCAGATGGTCACACTCATTCTCTAAGTTGCGATCCCCCTCCCCCCCGCCTTTAATTACATTTGGCATTCTCCGTGGCCAACAACGGAGCAGAAGAGGTATGTGTCTGTGTTAGAGATCAGCGACATGGCTATGTAGCAACCCTAGAAAGAGACTGTGCTCACCGCGTGGCCGTGCGCGAAATCACGGCCTAGCACCCTGGGAATACTACTGCATCACTACTACCACTACCGTCCACTGCCTCGCCAACTAACACTGATAACAGAATTTTAATTAATTAGTAGGAAATTGCCTACATGAATACATATCTTAACTTTATAATGAGATCCCATTTCAAAAATGAATTCTGTGAACTGCTTTTTAGAGAGATGGAATTCAAATAAGTGTTTCCTTTCTATTTTTTTTAAATTTCTATTATGTTAGTGATTGTGTGATTTTTGTCTAGTTCCCTTCAACATGGTGGTACGAAGTTAATGAAGAATTAGATATATCACTTTTCTTTCATTTTTAGGTTCTTTGAGCCATGTGGAACATAAATTGTCTGGAAGATTTGTTCCCACAATTTAATTACTGTGAACTGTTGCATGTGAATTGTTTTTTCACGCATAGACATATATAGTTTATTTGTTGGATTTTTTAGATCATTTTATGGGTATAAATGTTTTAAACGTTGTTCATTTATGTGGGCTGAGAACAAGAAAACTACAAATATTTTGTTCAATTCAGCAGGAAACTACAATATTTATTAAAAAAAAAACATTATTGCCAATTTATGTAAATTTGAAAAGAATTGCTATGTACAAACATTGGGCAGTATAAATATAGATTAATAGATTACCACAAAAACATTGTGCAACACACATACAGTAAGTATTTTGCATGAGTTAAAAAAAACATTTTTACAATAAAATTTTGAAAACAGGAAAAGGACAGAATTTTTATGTGATTTGAGTAGAAACACTGCATTTGGCCCACCTTACCAACAGTTCTGTGGGGCCACGGTGGTGGAGTGGTTAGACTACTCATCTCCCACCTAGACGAACCGGGTTCAATTCCCGGTGGGGTCGCTTCCTGATTTTTGCATGAGAGACTCGTGCTGGACGATGCTGCTATTCAGTGAGTTTTCTGGGGGATCTCACGTTTCTCTCGCCCTTTTCTTTCCCGCGCTGCTCCATACTCACCTTGCTTCACCCTCATCTGCTCTCAAACCTCAATGTAAAGAGCCATCTAAATCTCTTCACTCACTCAACAGGTCTGTTTCACATGAAAATCCTGTTTGAAATGAACCAAGTATATTTGAAATTAAGTTAATTTTTGTTTTTCTTGTTTTGAACAAAAGATTCATTGATTCACCAGTGGCACCAATTCATTTCATTTCATGTTGTTTCACACCTCGCACAGTGCTGACAGTATCTTGAGTGAGGGATGACTGGAGAGTAGGGCTGAACTCTGCCAGACCAACCAATGTGGGATATGCACAAGAAGGAAGAGACTGGGGTGGTGACTGGAGCTATTATAAAACATGGGGGATGCTGTGAATTGGGTTTAGCTCATATCAGAGATGTGTATGTGCTTGGAAAAATTCTCTCTGCAAGTGGCCCATTGCCATGTTATGACCACTCCTTGTGTCACATCACCATATAAGATGACGAACATAGATTTGCTAGAGATAGGAGTGTGTGACACAGTGATGTAATGCTGCCCCTGATGGGTAGCTTCATTAGTTCCTTTCTTTGTTCACTTGGCAAGTGGTGGCACATAATTTTCTGCTAACAAAAAATGAAGACTCCAACCCAAGCAAGTTACAAATCTTAATGGCTTGGTGGTAACATTTTTTTTGTCAGAAATATGGGGAGAATTATTAGTAATAATTGGCATTATTTTTACTGAGTTATAGTCTGGTATAAAAATAATTGTGTAAGGAAAATCTTACAATGTTTCACCAATTTTGCTCATAAATTGCTAAATGTGGTCAGTGAGGAGTTTATTTTTATAGCAATTAATTTTTTCCTATTCGTGTGTTCCGAGAAACTGATCATATTTCCATGGCTCCACAAATACTAGTAGAGAAACAGTTTAGATATTAAATTATCACTTAATCTAACAATCTAATGCTCTGCCCATTGTGGTTTAACAATTTGGATCAACCTGATTCAGCAGTTCTTACCATTTTTTTATGTGGTAACTGTGGTGAATGATAAGGAGTAGAAGTTATATTTCTTTAAGTAAATTGGAGTTTCTTCTAACAATATTTGTTCTTATTTCACAAATTCTCTGTTAGCATAATGATCATTTCTTCTTTCTTTATGTAATTGCATATCTGTTGCCACTGGACTTTCCAGCAGTTCAGCCTCTCTTTATTAGTGTGTGTGAAAGTGAAGTGACACATTTCATATGAACCACAGGATTGTCACATTAAAAACTGTCGCATCCACTCTTGAATGGGACTTAAACCCTTGATAACCAGAAGCAGACATCAACCAGAGGCTAATTATATTAACTTGTGTTGTTTAATATTTTTTTTGAAAACTCAGATTTTCCATCTAATTATTTTTTGCCTGCCTTCATATTCCAATTGATAGTTTTCACTGTCCTGTCTATATGGCACATGGATGTCTAAAGGGAAATTAAATGTGTTGACCTAAGCTTGAAAGAGAAAATTGTGTAGCAGGATGAAAATGGGTATGGTATGGCAGAGCGGTGCGACAATGGAACATATTGTCCTCACTGCACATACTTGCACTACCTGGAAGGCGTCCCCCTCCACGCTCCTCGCTGTCGGAAGCGGTGGTTCACCTCAGGTGAGGCCTCCGTCGACTCTGTGCTCGAGTCCAGCTCAAACACCGAGTCTGGCCAAAGAAACACATAGTAAGAGTGCTGAATATCTCAAAATGCAATGGTTTTACTGTTAAAATAACACTTTTGAAGGTCCTGATTAGTTTTTTTCTGGCTATTGTGCAGTTGGCTGCAACATACATAAATTAATTTTGCCATGTACTAATAAATGGCGTGCATCTGTTTACACCATGAAATTGTTAGAAAAACAAATATTACACTGTCAGACCAATTATTACTTTCATGTACATTTTAAAAAATTTGGGTGGCCATCAATTTAAACAAAACACAACACTTAACTAAGATTTAAATACATAAATATGTTTCTCCATATTTGTTGCCAATGTTATTACTGCACCCAGTGTTTCCGTTAAGAGGGCATGGGACATAAATTAATGCTAAACACAATCATTGAAATTAACATGTTTCTGATAGGCAAAAGTATAAAGTAATAATAAATCCCTGGCAGCAATTTTTGTCAACTTTGTAAACAAATATTTTGCCAGTGTGATGCAGTTCTGTCGGGCTATTACTTATGCTGTAAATTTATAAGATTCTTTGCAGTGCAAGATATGCTAAAAGGATGCATTACTCTGGTAAAATATTTGCTCACAAGGTTGGCAGAGACTGTTATCTTGGATTGCAGTTCCTTAGTTTTTCAATACTAGCTCCCAAAGATTTTTATTCTTAAGCAAACAAATTTTGTATTAATTTATGTTGCACATTAATATACATGCATTTATAAGAAACAGGAATATCTTTCAAAAGTTTTTTGTCAGTCATGAACCACCTTGAATACAAGTTTCAATTAAGTACAAGAAGTACACTGTAAGAGAGGCCAGTACACAGTTGTGCAACTGCAGTGTTTCATTTACTAGTATGGCACCATAGGTTGAATTCTCAGTTGTCATTCTGATGGCTAGTTAGTGTATTATGAAACAAATGAGCAAATCCACAATGAATAGGTTATACCAAACCAGAACCATTCTTTAAGGTAGTTAAATAGTAACAGCACAATGATGTCAGTTTGCTTGTCGTTAGCAAGGTAGACCATGCTAGGGGACAGAATCAGTTGGGCACTGTACCAAAAATTAAGCAGTCATGTGCGTTTGCCCCTTCTCATTAATGGTTACTGTGTTGGCATGCCACCAACTGGCAGCTTTTGCAGCACGGAGTTCAATATGCGCTGGCTGCCCAGCAGCAGGCAGGCACGGCCTGCAGGGGTGAGTGCGTGCAGCTGGAGGAATGTGAACGTCACCCCAGACCGTCATGAACGTCGCCCCAAACCGTTAGGCCGGGCGGCCCGAGGGGCCAACCGGCCGGCACAATCCAGAGGGTGAGAGTAGTCACTCTTGGCGAGTCAACGTGGCTGGTTGTGTTATGCAAGCTTGAGTGAACTATGTGAGAGAGTTTTAATCTTTGCTTTTAATAAACCACTCGTACTCTGCACGTGTTGGTGTTTGTCTTTTTATTTCCCTAACTTGCCGTCACACCTTTTAGTAATCCTCCTTCTCTTGGCAGATCTGCAGGACTACAGTTATGTACCTGAATATAATTGGGAAAAAAAAAAAAGCTATTTTGGTCTGAGCTGGAGCAAGTACAGTGACATATTATTGAGTGCCAATATGACACACAGTAGAGAAGCGAATAACATGGGTAGGGTAGTAGCTAGTTCATGGTTTCCATGTAACAAATGTGTTATAAATGCACAATAAGTGTGTTCTGCTGTAAAATAGATACAGTGATGGTACAGTCTCCCCATTTCCCTCCTGTCTTCTGCCAAAACTTCACGGGAAGACCAAAAAATACATTTGCACAATATTATTGATGACATACACAGTATTAATGTTATCAATATTTTGAAAATGTTGCATTGCTATCGGGTAAAATACTGATACCAAAAGTATGATGCTGCACAGCCTTAGTGACCAACTAATGTTGCATAACAGTAAATGTTTGTGTTAGTAGGCTGGCTGCATAGGCTGACAGAGCAGTTCATGGCCATATGAATGGAATTTAGTCTCAATTGTTAGATTACAGTAATAATTCTCAGAAGTAGGGTAGCACAATAAAAACTAATATGAGTGTAGTGCATAGTAGGCATTTTGTTTTCATGTTATCATTGTTTTTTATGTTGTGCATTCCTTTAAAATTTAATTAATATTGTTGTTTGGATTAAATTTATGCAAATATATTCTTTAATTTATTATACGGTAGCCAAGAAATTACTATAATATTGTTTTCTTAACTGAAAATTTGTAAAATTCATGCGCAAATACAGCTTGAAATGTTGTGATGTTGGGCAAAGTTAGTTTCCAGTTAGCTCACCACTGTGAGGGGTGTGCAGTGTCCTCTGGTGGATGTGAGCTGTCTTACTGTCGACTCTGCTGCTGTCAGGGTTGGCTTGGACGATGCTGCGGGAGTGGTTTTGGTACACGTTGGGTGTCTTGGCTCCGAGTGGCCGGCTTGCGTCCACCATGGACATGGGCAGTGTCTTCTGACTGGAGATGCATGATATCTCTGTTTTACAAATTGAAGAGACATAGTGTTAGTTGTGCAACTGGTAAATTATCACTGATAAAAAATAACTTGAAATGTAACTGAGAGCTGTGAGCATATCTGCTGTCAATATTCAATAAGTTCTTTACTGCCTTGTAATGTAAAAAAATTAAACATGAGATATTAGAGGCCTGCAAGTGGAGTGACGTTTAATGTTTTCAGCCATTTACATAATGTGGGTTTAGGAGCAAAGCAGATTTTCAGTATATGTACTAAAACTAAAAAACCAACTGGTGAATGTTCTAATTACGGTATTAGCACCACAGTATTTCCAGTTACGAGACGAGTAAAGTTTTGTGTAAAAATGGCTTGAGATATCAAAGTAAAAAAGGCAAAATTATTAAATTAAGTAAAAACCATTGTAAGCATGTAAGAAGAAAATCCGGAAAAGAATGCATAATTGAGTGATATGGTTAGGTGGAAATGTGATGCGAGACGGCACCTTGTAAGGTAACACAGTGGTGGGAACATTAACGTTAACATCTGCCAGTTGTTGAAATTGTCATACATATTAGCTTGTGGCTGAGCCTTTGAAGCACCTGAATGGCAGTCAGTCTCATCTGGCTGGTTTCATTCCCTCTTCCATAACTGGTTTTGCAGTTTTTTTAGGATGTGTTAATGTGTATGCTGTACCCTTTCATTGCATTACAAGCTTCATCAGCAGAAAATGTACAGTATTTGTCGTTCAATAGTGAGAGTTTTGTGGACTGATGAGGTAGTAGTTTTATTTTGGGATCACTTGCATCTTCACATTTACAAAAATTACTCCAAGCCTTTATTAGAAGTTTTCATAAAATGGGTGGATATAATGGCAGAATAGTATGAGAGGTGAAGTTGGGTTAGTCATCAGATCTGTCTTGCTGCTAGGGGCAAATATTGAATGCTTGCTACACTTGCTGTTCAAGCTTATTACATATTTTAAAAAGAGCTGATAGTGAATAATCATTATTTGAGAATGGGGTACTGTAATATTAATTTGTTAATACAGACATACATATTTTTGTAAGCATTTCCCTTCAGGAGAGCTCTTAACTATTGGTGTAAACATCAATGTGATGTTATGCTTACTAATGGAAGCTTCTCATCACTACAGCTGAGAGACTTCATGCACATTTACTATCTTTCATGTTCCTACCATCTTGACTCACCTTAATACTTAAATACAGGTCATACATGGCAATGTAGCATTCTCCAATGAGCTTCTCAGTTTGTCAGTGACTTCTAACAGACTCATGTGAACTGATTTTTGGAGGACTGTGGTTGCAAAATGCTGCATTTTTTATTTTACTACTAAATTCCACTTGTTACATTGAAGTTGTTGTTAACTAGAAATAAATTTTATTGACAGTTTATTAAGAAATCCATTTTCCAATAGGTATAGTCAAGAAAACAGNTACTACTAAATTCCACTTGTTACATTGAAGTTGTTAACTAGAAATAAATTTTATTGACAGTTTATTAAGAAATCCATTTTCCAATAGGTATAGTCAAGAAAACAGTGATATCACGAAGGTGAGCAATAGTTGTATTTTAATAATTCATTACTTTCGTTATTACACTTTGAATTAATCACTTTAAAACTCCCATCTCAAAACATAATTTTTTTTTGTGTTTGAGCCTATGCATACTTGTTATCTACCTTGTGTGGAAAAAAAAAAATTTCTCTTCACAGGTTAAAATTTTTATTTTATTGCTTGTATTGTATGTTTACTTAATATGTATTATNAGAATTTTTTTTTGGGTTTGAGCCTATGCAAACTTGTTATCTACCTTGTGTGGAAAAAAAAAATTTCTCTTCACAGGTTAAAATTTTTATTTTATTGCTTGTATTGTATGTTTACTTAATATGTATTATACTGTATTGATAACAATTTATTATTTTCTCACATCACAAGCTTATGGGCTCTTGATAAAAGTTCCATTATGTTTAAGCCTAGAAAACTCTTTAGATATAAAGATATGGCATGCCTTTAAATTGAATTTTCAGTTGAGATATGAGCAAGTTACCCAAGCTGAGTCCATCGGGTGGACTCTTGGAGGTGCACTGTAGCTTGGCTTCCTCCGAGTCGTGGGAGCAGCTGGACCTGTCCCTGTCTCTGTCCCTTGCACAGGAGTAGTACTCCTTGCCAGTCTGCGGCTGCCCCGCGTAGCACTCCTTCTGCCCAAACGTCTGGAACTGCTTCGAGTAGTGCATCGACTGCACACTGGCCGTTTTGCCATTGCCGGGCAGGCTGAATGTTGCGTAGGGGCAGATGTCGTAGTCCTCGCCTGCAGCACACACACTACTGCATCTGACATCTGTTTTAAATCAGTTGTTCTGTTGTTTTTAATGTGGGCCATAGGAAAATATCCAACATTTTCATTACTTGCACATTTATCATTTATAAAGGCAAAGTTTTGTCCATAATACAAATAATTGAAGCTGCTTTTTTATTTTATTATGTTAAAAGGAATGTTACATGATCCTAGTTTTAGTTTACAATACAAACATAACTAAATATTTGTTGTCTCATTTTGATACAATTATAAAGGCAAAGTTTTGCCCCTAAAAAAAGTTAGAACAAATGTTATAAATACATATGTATTTCAAAAATGAAGCGCACCTTACAAATAATACTATCAAAATTTGANTTTAAATCAGTTGTTCTGTTGTTTTTAATGTGGGCCATAGGAAAATATCCAACATTTTCATTACTTGCACATTTATAATTTATAAAGGCAAAGTTTTGTCCATAATACAGATAATTGAAGCTGCTTTTTTATTTTATTATGTTAAAAGGAATGTTACATGATCCTAGTTTTAGTTTACAATACAAACATAACTAAATATTTGTTATCTCATTTTGATACAATTATAAAGGCAAAGTTTTGCCCCTAAAAAAATTAGAACAAATGTTATAAATACATATGTATTTCAAAAATGAAGCGCACCTTACAAATAATACTATCAAAATTTGATAGTATTATTTTAATGACTTGTGAAATTACAAGACTGTAAAAATAAATGCAGGAACTGCTGTGAGAAATACAGTGGGACTTTGAAGCATCAATCCACTTTTCATCATTTTCCTATATCTGTAGTTTATTTTGCAGTCATGAGAAACTTCTTTAGAAGAGTACTGAAAAAAGTCCACGTTGTTTGTTTTCTGAAGAGTAATTTTTGGCATCTCATAATTTTTTTTATTACTGGCACGATTCTCTATACTTATGGCTGGCTTTACCTCTTCCACTTAAAAAAAGGCATATCCAGCTATGAATTAGGCTGAAAACCTGCAAAATAGAAGCAATTTTTGTTGCCACTGTTGTGTAGCCTCCTTTTTGTAATCAATTTTGTAAATGTTGGTGACAAAAAGTGATTAAAAGCTAGAGACATTTTGGGTTTGCAGTATTTCAAGAACTGTGTTATGATCTTTACTATTTCGATGTAGTATTATTTTATCTTCAACAGTTTATTACAAGGCAATTTTTTTTTATAGGACAGGAAAAGAGTGGCTAATGTTTGCTGTTTCCAACAAAGAGAAGCAAAGATGGCATATGTGCGTGTGTGTGTGTGTGTATATAAACACACACACAGAGATAGAGAGAGAGAGAGAGCACGAGAGAGAGCGCAAGAGCGAGAGGGAGAGGGGGGATAGCGATAGCAGCATATGCAAACCTTATGTTCAATTTTTAAGTAAAATAAATTTTTAAAAGTAGCAGGCCAATTTTTTTTCTCAAATTAAATGGTGAAGACAGTTGGGCATAAAAAAAGTATGAGTGAGTGAATGGGTGGAGAGATTTGGTTGGCTCTTAACAGCGAGGTCTTGAGAGCCAATAAGGGTGATTGAGGTGAGTATGGAACATCGTCGGAATGAAAGGACAGGGGAAACGAAAGATCCTCGAGAAAACCTGACGACCAGCGGCATTGTCCGGCACGATTCCAACATACGAAAATCCGGGAGTGGCCCGCCGGGAATTGAACCTGGTTCGCCTTGGTGGGAGGTGAGCAGGCTAACCGCTCAGCCATTGCAGCCCCCAAAAAAAGGATAATGTCTCATATCCCTTCTATTTCCCCTTTTATATATGATATCTCATAAAGGCATTTATACTTTTTAAAGGATTTAGCAACTGTTTTTGACTTTGATTACTTGGATTTAAACTGTAACTCCAAAGGAGAAAACAGAGGGGTAGAATTGAACACATCTAAAGATTGTAGGAAAAAGANTTGGATTTAAACTGTAACTCCAAAGGAGAAAACAGAGGGGTAGAATTGAACACATCTAAAGATTGTAGGAAAAAGAATTAGTAGTTTAAGGTAAAATATATTATTTTAATTTATAGGGATTTGCAGTTTATACTTTGTAACAGCTAATGTAATTAATATTTCTGCTTCTAAAAATGAAATTGAAAATTTTAAGGGGAAAGTATTGTTAATACTGTGCTTCCCATCTCTGAAGTGGTTTAATTTTTTATACACTGCTGGACATTAAAATTGCAATTCCAATGAGGACNACTGTGCTTCCCATCTCTGAAGTGGTTTAATTTTTTATACACTGCTGGACATTAAAATTGCAATTCCAATGAGGACACACCTGAAGGACCGTACATTGGGGGAATGCATAGAGTGGGTATGACAATAATGTGATTAGTTGTTCAGCTGAGTGGCACAGTACGTGCGCAAATGGCGACACTGATGATCAGTATATAAGTGGAGATCAGGGAGCCACTGAAAGGAAGTGTTATGGTNTACGTGCGCAAATGGCGACACTGATGATCAGTATATAAGTGGAGATCAGGGAGCCACTGAAAGGAAGTGTTATGGTTTTCCCCTACCATTCATGTGCATAGATGGAGTGAGCATGCTACGTTGAAGAATACAACCACCATTAAAATAGTTTTCCGCCTTTGAATATGGAAAAATTGTTGGCTGTGGGAACTGTAGATTGCCCAATTGCAAAATTTGTTCTCATGTTCGAAGAAATGCAACCACAGTGAAGTGGACATGGGATCATTGGGTTGAGGAGGGATGGTCTGAGTGACGTGCAGGAAGATAATAGCCCTGTCGCAACAATGAGATTGAGGAGAGACATCTGTGTGCATAGTGATAACAGACTGTATAGCCACATCAAACACCCACGCTTGGGGATTCAGGCGTGTGGCACATAAATCTGTGTCCATAGCACGGTTCGTCATCATGTGCAGAATCATTTCATCTTCACTCGGCATCTGCTATTTCTGCTGCCACTGACTGCTCACCACAGGTACCAGTAGCTGCAAAGATGTGTGTAATGTTGGGCCTGGAGGGACGAATGCCATGCCATNTGACTGCTCACCACAGGTACCAGTAGCTGCAAAGATGTGTGTAATGTTGGGCCTGGAGGGACGAATGCCATGCCATATCATCTTCTCAGATGAATCCTGCTTCTGCCAGCAGCACCATGACAGCCACATTCATGTCTGGTGGCAGCATGGCACATGCCTGGCTGAGTCTTGCATTGGGCACCATCATACCAGCCCAGCACTTGGAGTAAATGGTAAGGGGTGCCATGAGATTCCAGACTCTCTCACGCCTAGTCTGCATAGCTGGTACGTTGACGAGCAACCATTACATTGTGGAAGTGTTGAAGCCTGTTGTATCCCCTATCTTCAGGGTCAGCCTGGGGCACTTTACCAACAGGACAATGCATGACCGCATGTGGCACACATCGTCCAATGGTTCCTTGATGACTGCCATGTCGCACTACTTCCTTAGCTTGCAGGTACACCGGATCTCTCGCCCATAAAAATTTGTTGTACATGGTCGAATGATGACTGTACACTCATGGCCACAATGGATGAACTTTAGGCACACATCGAAGCAGCTTGGGCGGATATACTCCAGATGGACAACCAAAATCCCTTCCTCTAAATGCAGCGTCATGAAGCAGCGGATATTTCCGTGACAAGANTATACTCCAGATGGACAACCAAAATCCCTTCCTCTAAATGCAGCGTCATGAAGCAGCGGATATTTCCGTGACAAGAATAATCAGGTCACCTATGTCTGATGGACGTTCTGTCCAATAAATCTGCTTTGTGATAGCACTAGCCCTTCTTGGTGTTCCAATTTTAATGGCCAGAATNATGGACGTTCTGTCCAATAAATCTGCTTTGTGATAGCACTAGCCCTTCTTGGTGTTCCAATTTTAATGGCCAGAATGTTATAACAATTCCCACATACAACATTTTCCTGCATATAACACCATTATTTTATGGTCTCATAATTTCTCCATAAGGCGTAATGGTTTCCTTTCCTGCATATAATAGTGATCATATTTTTCATTTCCTGCTTATAACATCAGTATTTGTTCAATTCCTTGCAGCATCTCAAATGCAATTTTTGTCTTCGGTAAAATTTGAGACATATTTACAATGCAGTTGCCTACAAACAGATTCAGAAAACAGTTTATATTTGAGGGAAGTATTAAGGATTTTAAAGGTGATGGTGAAAAGGTGAAAAGTTAACAGGACAGCNAAAACAGTTTATATTTGAGGGAAGTATTAAGGATTTTAAAGGTGATGGTGAAAAGGTGAAAAGTTAACAGGACAGCTATCCTGTTGAAGCCACAGTGTTAATCGCAGAGCAAGAGGGAAATCTTTGATCAGCAGATACAAAATATTCTCTAGGAAGTCTGCTAAGCTGCATCATTCAATTGCCCTTCAAAAAATATGGTCNTGATCAGCAGATACAAAATATTCTCTAGGAAGTCTGCTAAGCTGCATCATTCAATTGCCCTTCAAAAAATATGGTCCTATGACACAATCTCCGAGAAGGCCACACCTAGTATTAAGGCTCCACACAAGCTGGTTATTCACTTGACGGAGCCAATGTGGGTTGACTGCAGACCAGTAATGAGCATCATGTTTGTTAACGTTACCATTACTCTTGAATGTAGCCTCATCAATCCACAAAATGCTGCGATGGAATGCACGGTCCTTGCTTAGGTACCAGTTGCAGAGAAATCAGTGTGCTTAGGAAAGTCATTATTCCCAAGTTCTTGGTGCAGCTGTACATGGTATGGATGTAAACGATTATCAGTGAGGATTCTCCACACTGTACTTTGAGACAATCCTGAGTCGCGGGCAATCCTCCATGTAGAATCATGAGAATTAACTACCATGGCAGGAAGTACATCAACATCCCTCTCCTCTCTCACAGGTCTTCTGATGGGATGACGTTTCTTATGTCTGTTGCACTAGCCCGGTTGTGCGCATGCGACTTGCAAGATGCTGGAAGACATTGTATGAGTGATGGATGTGCTGTGGGTATCTCTCTGCATACAAACGGGCAGCAGTTCTGCAGTTACCATGACATTCTCCTAGTATCATCATCATGTGAANGGGTATCTCTCTGCATACAAACGGGCAGCAGTTCTGCAGTTACCATGACATTCTCCTAGTATCATCATCATGTGAAATGCTTCTTTGTTTGTAAGCGGCATTACATTCAGAAAGCAACACCACAGACAGACAATGTCTGATACTGAAACAACACACACAATTAATGGTTGCTATGTAAACCATGTGATTGTCTTAATGAACAAACTTTTGATTGTCAGTTAACTTGCATGCAAAACCTTCAGTTCCTGTAAGTGGTAGATGGCGTATCTGCTTGTTGCGTAGTGCTGCATTATTCTCTGCGTTTGCCTGGAAACAGTTTAATACCTACTGCACGAGTCCATGCAGTAAGGCACACAGGTCACTGCTAGTATCAAAGTGAGTCTCACATTCCAACCGGAAATACCGTAATTGCACATATTGTGTATCTGATTTGCATAGTTTACGCACAACCAATGATAAGTGGATAAACGTAACTGCTATTATTAGACTGTTTCCGAACTAAAGCGGAGAATAAGGCAGCATTAAGCAGCAAGCAGATAAGCCATCTATCAATTACAGGAACTGCAGGTTTTGCATGCAAGTTAACTGACAATCAAAAGTTTGTTCATTCAGACAGTCATTCGTTTTGCATTTCATGAAAGACAGAACCAGAGCAGCATGTGGATCGCTCATAAGCGCTGAAGTCCATCGAGCAACCACGAAAGTAAGATGGAGAGCAGAGTCGTGTGTGATACAGGATGGTTGACACTTAGAACACTTGTGAAGAGGAGTGCTGAGTGCGAATGAGTGTTCCCAGTTCACGGTAGTTCTCTCGCACCTTACCGGTATTTACAGTACACCCGATGTCCTTTTGATTGTACGTAAAGTAGGTATGCACGCCAGAAAAACAACATGATTTGTTGATTTCCTTTTGATTGAGGTAAGAAAAACACGTTTGCGATCAATTGTCATTGTGCGTAAACTACGCACATCACAAACCGTATGCTTAGATGATTACGTAAACTATGCTTATCAGAAAAAAGGTGTCTTAGTAAATGTTTCCTTTTAGACAATCTATCCAATGATACCTTATACGACCCACATTTCAATTTGCCATTTCAAAGCTCACGCCCCATACCTCTCTCTACTTTCGGTATGTTAAGGGGAATGGGATTACTACCAATCAATGCTTCATATAATAGGATATAGTTATCAAAATTTTTTCGCGAACCCCTGGTGTTGTGTTGTTTCCCAGAAAAAGTGTTGATACGGGTGCTGTGAATCACCCAGTGTGTGTGTGTGTGTGTGTCTACACACACACACAATACTTAAAGAAGACTTTACTGTTAAGTTTCCTGATTATGAAATATAGTGCCCTTTTTAATTCATCTGTAAAATCTGTGAGTATCTTACAACACTGTTGCAAATATGTACAGACTTATAAATATTTAAAAGTAATATTTTTCTATTTATATGAGTCATATAAGCTGTAAACTATGGAAGACAGTAGATGGTGACCTTATTTTAAGCTGCCACCCAGAAGACTATCACATGATGAACACACATTAATTTAACTTTAATTATGCCACAGTCCTTATATAGATATAGGAATTTTTAACTCCTGTCCCACTTTTTACTCAAACTTTTTTAGCATTTGCCATTAAGTGGGATGAATAAGTGGCCTGTACATGAATATATAAATAGAGAGAGGCAAAATAAAAACTTAAGAGTTATTTTAGGGTGTATACAGGATGATTCTAAAATCATGGGACAAACATTGAGGGGTGGTAGAGCTCACTAAAACAAACACTTATTGTATAGGAATATATGGGCGGGAGTGACGCGTTGAAGCACAAACACAAAAATAACACATGAAATGCAACACATTGTTTATTTACGTCACCGCTAAATGCCTTTTTACAGCAATGTTTATAATAATTGCTCAAAATTGCTACCACCAACAGTTATGCAAGCTTGGTAGCGTCGGTGGAGTGATTGGCGAACAGATTCAAATACGCCGGGTATTTCACGCACGCCACCATTGTCAGCTAATCACGTCATATGTAGAGGTCGCAAAGCATGCGTGACTGTTGGTGGATGCATTTCCAGCAACTGTTTTAACATTTTCTATAGGGAATCACTCGTTAAGTATGCTGCTAATGAACATTTTATGTTTCTGTTGATGTCTTATGTTTTTATGCCTCAACGCGTCACTTCTGCCTATATATTCCTATACAATAATTGTTTGTTTTAGTGAGCTCTACCACCCCTCAATGTTTGTCCCATGATTTTAGAATCATCCTGTATAAAGGCCTTAAAAAATTTAAATTTTGGCTTCACATTGCACAATTGTGTACTGAGAAGCTTAGGATATCAGAACCTGGGCTCCAAATAACCTGGCTATTGACATATCCATGACAGAAGTTGGATGTGACCTATCGTATAATCCGTCTGACCTTATCAATATAATCTGACCATAATGCCTTGAGAATCTTTTGTAGATATGTGGCATCACAAAAGAGTGTTAAATGAAGAATTTCATTGGAAAAAAGTATTAAAAACAACCCAGTCAGATGAGGAAGAAAGGAATTTTTGGAAGGAGCAACGGAAAGTAACCAAAAAAAATGGAAGTAGAATTAAAATATGATTATTGATCTAGTTTTACAGATATGGAAAATATCACATATAATGATGTGGCATCATGGACATATAAACAGAATAGGTACTTTGTTACTGTGTTATAATGTTTTTGCTCAATAAGTTTCCTAATTGTTAACATATGTTTATTTTGTCTCCAAATATTTTTCTCTAAATATTTTTCTTGTGTAAAGTCCTTGGGTCTGTTGAAGAATGTTACAACAGGGTTGACATGGGTAGTAACCTGATGTGTTGCTGCCCTTCTGGACGCTGAGGGAGGAATCTGCCTTCCTGGTCGACGTTGGTGAGTACATCTGCCCAGATTGCTCTGCCTCCTGCTGGCTGGAGTTTCGCTGGTTCTCCTGCTCGGCCAGGGACTTCACTCCATACCCGGTGCTGCCTTGCTTGTATCCCGAGTAGTGCCTGCAAACAGCCGCAACCACAGTGGATGACCGACACTGGGGTGCTGGAAGCCAGAGATCAGCACCCATACCCACAGGTCATTGTTGAAACTTTGCTGATATTTGGGCGAGTCACTGCATGCTTACCTTACTTTTTTTCATGTCCTCTGTGTGACCAAATATTAGTCCATAGTTTCTGCTTGGCATTTGATAATAATTTGTTATTGGTTTTATTTGTGTTTGAAAAATAACTACAGTAAATTAATGTGTTGACTGAATGTAAATTTATAAAACACCAATAAAAGATTACACTACATGTATTTACTGTGATAAATTTAATAATGGAATTAATTCTGTTAGCTAATTATAAAGTAATTATGTAGCTACTTGACTGCCTTAATTATTTACATCTGTTAATGACGAGTACAGTTTTATTAATTTAAGAATTACATCATGTGAGAAGAATTTTTCCTCTAGTAAATGAAATGAATGTCAAGATACAAATATAATTGCAGCAGGGATGCCAATACAAATGAGTTGACTTGGAATATTTTTATTAAAATAATCTACATTGGCAATAATATATACATTTGAACAGCATTCTTATTATTCTGCATACAGTAGTTACTAATGTTTTTTTTTTGGTATACTAGTAGTTTATCATTAGATTAAAAGCATTGTACTCTAAAGAATACCAATTTTTTNTAATGTTTTTTTTTTGGTATACTAGTAGTTTATCATTAGATTAAAAGCATTGTACTCTAAAGAATACCAATTTTTTTATATATATTTTTTTGCTGTACTTGGTAAACAAGCTACATAGTACTGGTTTGTTCTCATTCCTGTCACAGCTGAGTTCACAATATGGTAAATAGTATTATATCTTGGAAGTAATCAACCAATTCAACATTTGAAAATTTTCATTATAATAGTAAAACTTTTTTTTTTTTAATGGAGATGGAGGGTTAAGGGTAGCTTGCTATTCATTTATACCAGTCAAAAGAANTAATGTTTTTTTTTTGGTATACTAGTAGTTTATCATTAGATTAAAAGCATTGTACTCTAAAGAATACCAATTTTTTAATATATATTTTTTTGCTGTACTTGGTAAACAAGCTACATAGTACTGGTTTGTTCTCATTCCTGTCACAGCTGAGTTCACAATTTGGTAAATAGTATTATATCTTGGAAGTAATCAACCAATTCAACATTTGAAAATTTTCATTATAACAGTAAAACTTTTTTTTTTTTAATGGAGATGGAGGGTTAAGGGTAGCTTGCTATTCATTTATACCAGTCAAAAGAANCAGTAAAACTTTTTTTTTTTTAATGGAGATGGAGGGTTAAGGGTAGCTTGCTATTCATTTATACCAGTCAAAAGAACATTTCTGTAACAAGAAGAAAAATAATTGTTTAGTTTTAAAGCAGGTGATGTAACTTAAACTCGAGAGCTTATGGAATTTTTGAAAGTGGTCCACTAACCTAATTGTAGAAGAAAAGTTAGTGGAACATATTTCCTACATGGCTCCTTTCAGCATGTGTTCCAACCAGTCCGTACTATCTTTAAAAAGAAAAAAAAAAAAGCCGAGCCTTACATCCGTGCAGACAAATTTTGTGAATCATGATGTTCGTAGATGCCACCTGTTAACATCCCGATGATGAAGTGTACTGTCTTGTAACTGGATCTGTCAGCAATAAGAATGTGTATACCAGCAGTGAAACAAGTTTCCAACTTAGGAGGGGGCATGTCTTTAGGCACCCCTTTTTGATATTTTTCCTTTTATAAATTTCATTTTGGTGTGATCAAGACATAAATTGCATGCTGCGTAAAAGATAGAGAAAAGTTTATAACCCAGAAGCAAAGATGTATATAAGTATCAGAAATGGAGTATTACAACAATTCGTTAAGGATTGTAGACAATAAATTGGTGAATCTCTGTGAACAAAAACAGTTCATTCTAGCACCCTTCAAAAATTCAGAGAGGGTGATTTTCCCCTCCCCTTCCCCCCTTAATTGTTAGGCCACTGATGATGTGTACTCTTCGCTGCATACTTATAATTTGTGAAAAATGCAGTGACAAAGAAGCAGCAGTGCTCACATGGCATTAGTGCACT